>JADLZN010000610.1:0-290314 GCA_018155175.1 Sinocyclocheilus anophthalmus | reverse complement strand
GAGCCTTGCACACAGTGGCTGTGTTACAAGCTTACCAAGCTGACTTACTCAGAGGGTTTGTTCACTGAGGCAGTTGAGGAACTGTGCTGCACCGCAGACTTCCCCCCAAACTCTGCCTATGGGCGAAAGACTTTCTTCTTGATGCTCCGCTGTCAAATTCCGGGTTTTTCGACACCCTAACCGGGGGACAGGGGGTGGGGGGAGAGCAGTGTTCGCAGGAAGAAGTTCAGGGAGGCAAAGGTACAGTCTGCTGCCTTTCAGGATGTTCATTCCTTGCTGTCCCAAGTCTTCCTCTATCATAGGCAGGATCAAAAGACTAGCTTGGCCACTCACACCCCTCCTTTCTTTAGGAGTTGGGCGCTGAG
Organism: Sinocyclocheilus anophthalmus; assembly: GCA_018155175.1. Lineage (NCBI taxonomy): Eukaryota > Metazoa > Chordata > Actinopteri > Cypriniformes > Cyprinidae > Sinocyclocheilus > Sinocyclocheilus anophthalmus. The sequence continues at coordinate 289,949 of JADLZN010000610.1, read as the reverse complement.
GCAGGCGAGCGCTAACAGATGCAGCTTACATCGGGCTTGAGGCTGGACTAATGTTGTTCTTATGTGTTTCACTTGTTGGTGAACCATTGACTGAAGGTCTGATCTCTCCCTTGTGATGTAGGCTTTTTTCCAAGTTCTCTTTGGTCAGGCAGCCCCTCTTATCAGGGTTTTTCAAGTAGGCAGCCCACTGAGCCTCTTCTAGCTGTCTCCCCTTTTAATAGATGGTCTTCTTCATTTGCTACTGTTGAGAGACTGACAAACTCCCCAAGTCAGATTCCCAGTGAAATGTTCTCTGACAGCAAATGCAATGAGTTTGATTCCTTCTTTCAATAATCAATAATATCAGAAAATGAATAGCAACTCCTCGGAGTGCCACCTACCCAGGCCGCTCAGACAGATTCGGATTTGACCGCCAATTTTAAAAAAAACCCACAGTTCATTATTTGTCTGTTTTTGTTACACCCGCACCCCTTCTGCATAGCCACCAATTTTAGAAGACTAAGAGTTATATTACGAACTTAAATTAAATCGTCAACTTATCTTGACCACCCCCATGTTCCCACTTACCCTTTCTTTGCAAAGTGTCTTAAATCTGTTTGAAATAATATTTTACCCATGACTCACAGGCAAAGTTTTAAGTCAGTTGCCTTTGTCTTTCCACATCGCCTTTTTTGTAACTTTGTGACTTAACTGACGACATAACCACGACATTGCATGCTTGTCTTTCATGCTTTGAAATGAAATGATAAAATGGCCGACAGCCGCGTCGCTGCTTAGTACCAGTATTTGTGCATGCAATAGCACATGTTCGCTGTCTCGCTCCCCCCCCCCCTGTTGTGTTATTTCTGATACTCCCGGGATCATGGTTTCAGTATCCGTTGCCGCGCTCGTTTGGACTCGCCACATGTGTGCTGAAAGGGGACGTGGGCCTCCCCTTTTTCCCAACACATTAGGCCCGCGAATTGTGGCTCACTGCCTATAAGGCAATGACTTACTTAGTAGCGTTCCTTTTTGCGCATCCATTGGCACCTCACCCCTGATGTCGGACAGGGACTTCTGTAGGCCGGTAACGGTTTAATGATATAAACGCCGTAAATATATTGCAGTTAGCGTTTTTGCGTGATTAACGTTAAGTGAAGACCCTCCTATCCACTGCTATACCCCCTTAAATTCTCACTAGATAATGACATTAAAAGTGGGAAAACGTTGATCAACAACGTGACTTTCACTTCCACCACCTGACCCCACGTACTTGTCACTTTCAGACGACATTCTTGCTCGCTTTTTTAGCTTAACTGGTCACCAGAAGGAACACAGGATGTGGGTCAATCATATAGGCAGGGAAGGATTTACCATCTATGTTGTCCTCTGATTGCATTTTCCCCACGATCGGCCCGCACCCTTGAGAAGGAATCTCAGGAGACAGGAATCTGACTAGCCTAACCCCTTGACTCGGACGTGCCTTGCTGCCTTCCTACCTTGAAATGTGTCCTCAGAAGGCAGCCTTCTTCAGTTTTCGGATTGTAGCCGTGGAGTGCGCATCTGAAAAAGTTCTCTGGTTTTGTATGTGTTTTTTCGTAAGTAGACTTTTTTGTTTTCCTTTTTCCCTGGCTACCCTGATATAAAACACCATTTTTCCTTCACTGAGTTGTGTTGTGGGGTGGATCCAAACCTAGCTCCGCCTCTTGTTAATGCGTTAACATTCTGGAATATTTTCCACATACTGTCGAAGCCCTATACAAATCTGTTTCACCCTACGTTTAGTGGACTTCATGCCATTGAACCTGGTTTGTCTGTTTTTTAGTTAGTGGCTGTTACACTAGGTTTTTATATATTTTTTAAATTTTATAAACAAAAAATGTATATTTTCTTATTTTAACATATAAACATTTGTTTAACATTATATATAGAAGTAGGTAAAAAAAAATTAAATAAAATGAAAGGTATAAAATCTGAAGTATAAAATGAAAGGTCTGCCAATAATCCTAAAATAGTGTTCGTCGGTAAGAATTGTAATAACCTTTCATTCTCAATTATTTTACTGCCATTAAAGATGTACAGAACTCGGGACGGAGCTGACGTCCTTATCGGTGTGGCTGTCTCGGCTGAAAGAAAGTGTGTGTGCCTTTAGTTGAAGAAAAGCATCACTGGAGGGAGAGTACTGAGGCCCATTACGTGTACAGCTGCTTTAATTCATGAGACTTTGCCCTCTTAACTATGGAGTGGTTGGTTCCTCACTGAGCTCCTGGAGAACTACACTATCTCCACCACGTGCGTCTCTGAGGGTTCACTTTCACATTTTGTCACTCAAAACACATCAACAGCTATTATACATCAGCTTTCTAGTGGGAGAGATGAAGGGATCACATGTTAGTGAATTTCATAGTTTATGTGATGGCAGATGATGGATGACAGAATGACGAGGATTTTTGGTTTACCTTTCCCCCGTGCGCATTTAGACATGTGTCTTCCAAGTGCTACTTCTTCAACCTTAAATGTAGTTACTGCTACGGTGTAGATCATTTTTGGGTTCCCACACTCCCGCGCATGGAGGGCAATGTGACTGCCCCCCAGACGCCTTCGTCACCATTCTTATGCACTCCCAATTACCTACCTCTGTGATTTTTGATGATCCTGATGTAGCATGGTACTTAGCCTGCTCAGTGTGTTTGTTTTTGATTAGGGGTACGCAGCTAAATCTGCAGGAACGTTGGATCCCGTGGGCCAGATTTGGCAGTCCCTGCGCTGCCCACTTCCGAAAACCTCTAATAAGGCCTTGAATTCGGACCCGAGACAGTTACTCGGAAATTCCTGCACTTTCCGCTCTCCTGTCTCTCGCGATTTTCTTCCCCCTTCCCCCTCTCATTTCCCCCCCGCCCCCCCCCCGGTAACTTCCTTCTGCCATGAATATTTGACCATGTGCCAGCACTTAGAGTATTCCTTCACACGTGCTTGCCTTTATCCCACAATCCTGGCGTTTCAATTCCGTGCAGTGACTAAAATAAAGCTGGCATCTGAAAGTTGCGTTTGTGGCCAGTTTGTTTGCTGTTTCGATGTAGATTTTTGATCAACTTTCTGGTCACTGAGTAATTTATTACTATTCTATCCCCTTTGTTGTAGATCATTAAACCGTTACTCTGCCTCAGAAACCTGTCTGAAATCAGTTTCATGAGGTTCCTTCGTGCAAAAACGCTGCCTGCAAAGTCATTGCCTCATATGGCAGCGAGGCAGCAAGTCAGTCTGCCTAAGTTTTCTGGATTGCAGCACTCTGTGTAGCCCCCTTTTTTTTTTTTTTTCCTATCCTTTTTTCCCCTTTTTCTTTTTGCCCTCTTTTTCCCCTACTATGCCCCCCCCTTTTTTTTTTTTATTCTTTCTCCTCTTGTTTTCTCATGACACCATGAATGTATGACCCGGAAGGTGCAGTCTTAATAAATCCACAGCATAGGTAGTCCACACACGAGCGAAGGTCCCCCCCCCCTTTAGTAACAATAACACTTCGACACTATTTTTTTATTATCCCCCTTGTTATTTCTAACACTGAACAGACAGGAACTTAAATACACAGACCAAATGAGGATAATTCCGGACTACAAGACCCCTAAATTAACTAGACACAGGTGAACTGACTAACATAATCAAGGGGAAACAGAAACTAGGTCAAACGGAGCACATGAGGGATGAAAAAAACTAAAAGGTCATTGGTTGTTGACAACATGATGAGCGCCTTACCATGGTGTACTTACCTGCTGATAAGTACAGCTCCTGTAGCATCTTGCATTTTTGTTGTTCTCGTCTTCCCTTTGCTTTATTAATATTTGTTATTATGTAGGTACCCCACCCACGGCAGAAGTTGCATAACATGTTCACTCTATCAGTTTTTATTTTTTTATTATCTATCCTGTCTGTTATATAATGGCTCTTCTTTATACTGTATTTCGGCAGCCTGAAGACCCTGGGCTGCACCACCCTGGATGATCTAGCACAGTTTGACAGCCAGCTTCAGCTTTCTCTAGCAGCGTGGGGCTATTACTACGAGGATTACATCAAACTGTCCACAGGTGTGAGGGTCCTCCAGGCATCTAAGGGAAGTAGAGATCAAGACTACCAGATTCAGCTGGTGCACAGCCTTGCTGAGAGGCGGCTGAATGAGAAGTGGTCTTTTGGTATGTATCCTATTGTTCAAATTTATTTTTAAAGGGTTCATCGGATGCCCATTTTTCACAAGTTGATATGATTCTTTAGGGTCTTAATGAAAAGTCTATAATGTACTTTGGTTAAAATTTCTCAAAATTTTAAAACAGTGGTTCCCAACCCTGGTCCTGGAGGCACCCCAATACTGCACATTTTGCATGTCTCCTTTCTCTGACACACCAATTTCAGGTCTTGCGTCTTATAATGAGATGAAGTCTGATCAGGTGTGTTGATTAAAAAGACAAGCAAACTATGTCAGGTTGGGGGCATCCCCAGGACCATTGGGTCTGGCGTTTTACCCTGGTCTCTAAAACACCTTTTCGTAATTCCCTGCAAAAACAGCTACTTGTTAAACAGCACAAGCCATTATGGTCCTGCATTCTCTTTAAATGATAATGAGCTCTGTACCCGGCCTTTCTTCTGGGGTTGCGCAGTTCTCTGGAGACTGTTAAACTTTAGCCGCATTCATCATGAACTTTCTAACGAGCACATATTAGGTTAAAAGGCAATTTACTAGTAAATGATAAAAAATGTATACCACTAATTATGTAGGTTGCGGGGGAGTCACGAATGATTCGTGCGAACACTTTTCTAGACTTAATTAGGTAGAGTCGTGGGTGCTTACTTCCTTAAACAACAAAGGTAATCCACTGAGTTTCGTAGCTCAGATGCGCGGATATAAATGACGACTGTTTTTTTTGTTGTTTTTGGTTTTTCCTTATTACCATCAACACAACAACCACCCACCCCCCTCTAATTGCTGTGATGGGAGTCATTCTGGGGGGTATTCCATTTTTGAAAACGCCATGGTTAATTTACCTGGTTTTGTGGTTCCCATATTTATTTTCGCCCCATCTGGGTAGTAAGTCCTCAGCTCAACTCAGAGTCTGTTCTGGTTTATTTTTAGACTCCAAAAGACATTCTCATACCGAAGACGCGATATCTACGAGGTTCACTCTTGGAAACCGTTGTTTTCCCAGCTAAGATAAAGCGCGCCGTGCTGTTTCTTTCTTCTTCTTTTGTTCATTGGTCGTTTACATGCTTAGTGCATATCGTCACCTAATTGATGGTTGTGCAATCTTTTTTTTCCCCATTGAATAGAATTATATTGAATTATATTGTTTGTTTGATGCTAAATATATCTTATGATAAAGGTATTACACGATATTTTTGTATTGTTGCTTTTAGAATTAGACATTGATAAGAAAGCCGATACATGTGTGAGATGTAAATAACATGTAATATATATTCTAATTTTTTATTTTTTATCCTATGATTTATTATAATAAATCAAAAACTTACTCATTGTCATATGTTTTATAATTTTGACCATAACTGATTATCCTATGTCCAATGATAAAATAAATAACCATATAGAATTTATTATATTACCTCTATTTAGTATTTATATTAGCGATCATCACTTATATATCATACAATATTATATATAATAATAGGCCTAATTAATATTGTAATATTATATTATAAGTTGTGCGCTATCGTGTTGCTCCTTATGATGACGGTCCCCCCCTTCGTCATTCGATCACACAGTGCGTGCAAGGTGACACCTAACCCAGGACTCACCTGTGGTGTGTTTGACGAAGGTTAGCAGGGTGCCGAGCCAAGTTAATTTTATGCGCAGCCCACCCCTTCCTTACATAACCTGAAAGTACCTCACCGATTTTGGAATCGAACGAGGTTATCTGCCGCCTTATCCTCTAATAACATATCCTGGTTGTAGCGGTGATTCCCCCGATATGAACTTTTTTTTGACAGCTGATGCCGATATCTTGGCAAGCAGACCCAGGCGGGCGTCTATGGCTTGTTTATACAGACATAAAATTTTATTATTTAATTTATATTCAAAATTGGAACTCATTTTGAAAATCGGAGTAAAAATTTATATTGTAAAATATACTTATTCACTCTTCTTATACTGTGTTAGATATGACCCCAAAAGCATTTTTTCACAAATAAATTAGTTAATTAACTCTAACCAATGAAAAGTGATCGTAAAAGTAAACTGGAACTCACCGGGCACTCAGTATCTGGGCGTTTGGCCCCCTTTGGCTTTGTTCACGTTGTGTGCATTGGCGACTTCCTATTTCTATATCCTCCTATTTTCCAAATAATAGCACTTGGTATCCCTCATTTTACCATACAACGCATACTGAAAGTGTCACACCTTTCCCTTTTTAGTCTATAGTATCGTGGGACAACATGCGTATATCTTCGCGCGCCGTATCAACCTGCTGTATTTTTTTCTGTGTGATATTAACCTTAGTTTCCAGGTTTGTCGATCGGCATCTCCAGGTGACGTCTTGATCTAACTATCCTCCTGTCAGCATTTCCTCATATTTTGTTTTCTTCCAGGATTCCGACCATCACCGATCACAGACCCGGCCCCCTTCCCCGCACACCACGCGATATGCAGTGATAACCACGTACACCTCTCATTTCATTTGAATACCTCTAAGATCCACCCACAGAACGTTTCTTTTTTTCCCCCTCCCTCTTCCTAGCTGTTGTCCACGGTTTGTGCTGCATATGTTCAATGTTTCACTGTACTCCCCACAAGTAACCGCCATTGTTTTACATATTAAATTGCCCGACACCTGCCTGAATGCCCGCACGCAAATGAGAACACGTCTTATCTATGTTTGCCGTTTATTATAATACCTATTACATGCAATCGTATAATACTTTTTTTGTTATTACCCTTTGTAATTCCTTTTGTTAACAGCTACTCTGATGATAGATAGAAATCTATTCCTAATTAGAAGAACTGAACTGACCAGTCTCATGCGAACGAGGGTTAGATTAGTGAGACCGGTGTGCTCCGGTGTGGCTCCCGGTGTTCCCCCCCGTGCGCTACAATAAAATTCCCACTTTGCGAAACTCGGCCAACACAGAACATATATATCGGCTCGCACTGTGCTATATCGACATTCTGTGAGTCAACTGCCTCCGCTATCGGTCGACATTTATATTTTTACAACACCTGTCTTTTTGGAATTACTCCTGGTCAAACCATACAGTGTCCCCCACTCCTATGTGCCTCGTTGCGGCGGGGGTGGCCTGTGTGCCGTCACACAGCCCAGAACTCTGGCTGGCTGATTTTCGAACTGGGTTTGTTTTCTGTCTTTCGTCCTTTTTTAGACCGGTGTCAGGCTTAGCTAACTCGTAGAATTCTACCCACTTTAGTTCTTTTACAACGCAATTTTTTGGCTTCGTGTCCGTCCTGTTACGGCCACCACGACTTTCCCATTTGTCATTTTTTTTCTATTTTAACCATCCCTTCATGTAAAAGCCTTATTTCGTTCTTTTTCGTTTCGCTCCGCACCCCTGTACGTCATTTGTTTAAAAAGGCGTCAAACCAGCGGTCAAAACACATATATCTCACGCGCCGCTTTAGGTTATCACCCAATGAACAAGTGTTTCCCACTGTTATGCCCGATACAATACCAGCCTTACCTTGGTGGTCCTTGCTGTGTGTTTATAAAAGAACTTCTGTGTCTTTGGGGTAATGTAAATGTGTTTATGCGTTGTGGTTTTTAAAGTTAAAAAAACTGATGTATGTGTCACATTACTGTTACATTTTGTTGCTCCTATATGCCCTGTGCCTTTCTGGAATTACACGTGTTAGTGTTATTTGTACAATGTGTTTTTATCCGAGTCTGAAAATCAAGGCTTGCTGTGATTGGCGATCAACCGCACACGTCAAGCTTGTGGTTCTCTCTTTTTTCCTTCTCCTTTGTTCCTTTTTCTCTTCACTCTCCCCCCTTCCGTTTTTTTTTTTTTTTTTTTTTTTTTGTGATATTTTTCATATTTATATTGTTAAGCCCATTTCATCACACTGTGATGGCTGGCTTCCCCTCCGCTTGCGTTTGTATTTTTTGCGACAGATCATTTATAATATCACCTAACACCACATTATACCAATGGCTTTCGTTGCGTCCAGTGGGGACATAATTACAGATTATAATGACGTTTATATGTCTTTTCGCCCCGCCGAATAAACATAAAACCATGTCTGCATTTGTGAACAGAGAAATGACAAACAACAAGTGCTACTCTACACTGCTCAAACTCGCATTTGAATCATCAGTGGCAAACCCTTTAAATGAAAACGTACTTACGTGAGTCAGAACTGCCGGCATTGTTGTCTACTCTACCAGGATCAGGAAACATTCCTTCATAAAATGCGCTGCACACATCTGGATATTTGGGTTAAACTGTCGGGAACAGTGTTGTAAATTACAACTTAACCACTGATTTCTAGTCGTGTCCTCTTTTGGAAGACCAAACACACAGTGTCTTCGCTTTCACCAAGGAAAAAAACACAGCGGCCTAGTGTGAGGGGAAGCCCGGCTTAGCGTGCGCTGAGGCCGGAATAGAATGAGCTGAGGCCGGCGGGGCCCTGAGACCGGCACGCCAGGCTTTGTGTATCGACGATGAGCGGAACCACATGGACGGGACAACGGGAGGACTTACGCTTTCGTCCACGGGGGTATTGGATACTTGTATTTTCTTCCGGTGTCACTTGATACACACCTAGGCCCGGCTCACGCGTTTAGTCTATTTCCATCGTTTTCTTTTGTCTCTTCCTTGTTACTTAATAATTACGTTAATTCATCATCAAAAACCAGTTTGCTTATCCGATTTAAAATTTTAAAACATTGGCGAAACAGGTTTCAGCGGCCATCAGTTTCGACGCAGATTCAGCACCTGCAAGGTTTTTGTTTTTTTTTTTTTTTTTGTTACGAGAGGAAACAGCGGGACGCCACCTTTAGTGTTGTCAGCGCTCGGGAGATTTTTTCAGCCATTTAAGAGAACCAAGTCGGTGGTCTGGTCGTATTTTGGCTTCTACAAGAGTCCTGAAGGCAATTTAATAGAGTACGGTCACCCTGTCTGCCGATCTTGCAAGAATAAAGTCGCTGCAAAAGGTCGCGGATTTGAGTCGAATCTCTTGGAAATTGCTTCGTATTTGTCCCTTTAATATCCTGTGTGTTCTCTGGTCCTATCTTCGCGTTGGGACCACCATCCCCACTGTTATACTTATGCAGCAGTCCCCCCACCCGTATGGCCTGTGATCTGCCTTTCCCCCCCCCCCCCCATTGGTTGCGTTTATTGTCTTTCACTTTCTTTCTGGTCTCTTGTCACTGTATTTCTCTGCTCTGCTTGCTGATTTGTCTCGCGTCTGGGTCGGGAATGCAGGTGGTACCCATCGTGGGCGTATGCTAATGAGTCGATTGGCTATCCCTTGTAGAGCTGTGTATGTAACGCCAGTGTTCCAGCATATGGTGGGGTGTATATGCTCCCCCAAGAGGCCTAGCCATCTTCCTGGGTATTTTTGAGTCAACCTCCCCCTCTTTTTCTTTCGTCTCCCTTTTTTTTTTTGGGCCTCCGGCGACCAAATAACCCCCCCCTTTGAGCCGCACATAGGTACCAAGTAATCGAGTTGTTCCCGACTTCTTTGTATTTTTTTTTTGACCTACGCATATGTGACACGGTACATCTTCTGACGGGTCCCGTGTTTGTGTGATGTCTCCGCTTTCCCTACCGAGTTTGCTCTACCTGCATAAGTCCTTTTGGCACCTGTCTTGCCGTCCTGCACCCCGTCACGCATTTTCTATCTTTTCTTCGTTTTTACTTCTCCCGGTCCTGCCTGTCTCGAGATGTACTGTTCCCCCCTTTTTTTTTTATTTTCTGAAAAAATGAAGACCCCTAGTCTTTCTCGACTACTAGCCCCCCATTACGCTTCGTGATGCATCGGTTCGCTTTTTTTTTTCAGCAATGTCTTGCCCGTCACCACCCGTCTCGATTTTCCCGCAAATTGACGTGCCCCTTTTTTTCCCCCCTTTCCATTTTGTCCGTTTATCTCGTGTATGGCGCTCCTGGTGTATTTTTCTTTCGTCCCCGCGGCCTTGTTTCTCGTGCCCCCTCTTTCCCCCCTTTTATGTCGATTTCAGCCTCCCCGGTGGACGTCCTGTGTGTGTCACTATTTTGAGTTTCTACGGCACTCTGGTGATAGTCCTCGTTGTTTGTCCCACTCCCTTATTTTGTGTGGCAATGTGTTGCGATTTTTTTTTTTTCCCACCCCCCCGTTAATGTACATGTACTATTCATTCCCCCGGACTTCGGTATGCCGGTGCCTGTCTATTACCCCCCTCCCCTGCAGTCCGAATTCTCACTTTTTTCCCACGGTTAGTTTTTGGTTTGTTGTCCTCTGGATCCCTTCTCCTTATACTTCTTATCTCTATTTCAGTTTTTTTTTTATTTTATTTTCTGTAATATTATATATATTTGATCCCCTTTTATGGGATGTACTTTTGGACACCACTACCCCCCCGCGTCGTATTTTTTTGTGCCCTTAGGATTCTGGTCCTATGTCTCCTTTGCATTCCCTCTCCCTCACCCCCTAATCTTTTCCCACCCCCTGTTTATTATTCTCTCCATTTTTCAATTTCTATGAACAGTGTACAAACGTTTTACTTTTATCCCTATCTTCACCTTTTAGCGTCTTTTATTTTTTTTGTTGGACCCCTTTTTTCTTCCCTTTTTTTAATTTGTTTTTTATTTCCCACTGTCGTACTCACTTTTTTTTTTTTACCCACTTTCATTTTTTGTTTTTTCACACAAAGTATATAGTACTTGTAATAATTTTACCTTTATTCCATTTTTTTTTTTGCTTCTCCCGCCCTGTGTTTTTGTTTTTTTTCCTTGTTCCCTCATTTCATTTTTTTATTTTTTTTTCTACCAATTCAAAACCTGAGACTTGCAAAGACGGGCAAGCTGATTTGATATGACACCACAGTTGGATTTTAGAGAGGTCCTTATTCCTCTCGTGAGCCGCAAACTTTGGTGATACATTTTTTTTTGTTATCCCCCCCCCCAGTTTGTCCTTTTACTTTTTCCAAAACAGATATTTTTTTGTCGTCTTTTTTTTTTTTTTTTTTTTCCCTCCTCACTTTTCCCTCTGTGTGTTACCTTCCGCTTTTTTGCTCTCCCATCCCTAGGCCGACTATCTTTCGAGGGCATGAGCCCTTGTAAGTGTGTTTTTTTTTCTGGAATGTTGCCTTTTTTGTCCCCCCCCCCCCCCCCCGCAGGGCTCCATTACTGTCTCGATTCTTTCAAGCGCTTTTTTGTTCCCCGGAACTAACGATGCGACATTTTCCCTTGGTTGTAAAGAAGGGCTATTTTGACAAATGTTTTGTTTGTCTTTTTTTGTCCCCCCCACTTTGACAAAAGCTTGGAGTCCAGGCAGCCTTTTTCGCATTTTTCAGTAAGCACGGTAACCCTCTCTACCTTGCACCCCGTTGCCCCTTGGTTGGTTGAGATTAAATTTCCTTCTCCCCCCCCTCTATTTTCTTGAGTTTATTATTAATTAATTTTTGCCAAATTACCCCCTGGCTCCCATTTTTCGCCTTTTTTATTGTCTCATGTGTCTTATTTACTATCTTCGCTCAACACGTTTTCAATTTTTTTTTTGACTAATTCTATCTGTTTTGCTCTTTCCTAACATTTTTAACGTCTTTTTTACATAAATCTATTCATCAATTTGACCGAAAAATGTGTCCTTACATTAAAATAGACTAATTTTTTTTTTTACTTTATGTTTTTTTTAATCTGTGATTTATGTTCCTGTAGGTGAATCGCAATCAACCCCCCGCTGCGCTTTACCCATCTGCACCCGCTCTCCTACCGCAGATCACTGATCCAAACGGAAATATCATGTCCATGTATCATGTATATATTAATTATGTGATTTATTAGTTTTATTTTCGATTCTTAGGGCTTCAGGTTCATGTTATATTCTGTACATGTTTTATGAGTAAACCAAAAGTGTGATTAGATAGCATATATTGTATTTGTTGTTTGTTGATTTCAAATATAAAACTTATTGAACTTGTTTTGTCACCTAGGGTTTAGTCTTTTGCTATCCAGTTCTTTTGTTTGACCGTTTTACATCTAATGTGAACAAAAACAGTCGCTAATATCGCATTGTAATGGTTTTCTTTTTTTTGATACACCCACTTTGCGGTCACTATAACGTGATATGCATAATTTTCATACGTTACATCCCCTAGTCCATTTTCGAGTGAAAGTTGATGTATTCACAGCGTGTGTACAGCAACCCCCGATCAATTTTTCTGTTTTTAGGGTGTGCCGTTTTACCAATGCGGATATCGTCCTCTTTGGGAAGAAAAAACAAAATAGTTTCGCTTTCACAACGAAGAAAACAGAGTCTTACACACATCGGCTGCAGCCTCCCCCCCATTTCCGATCATATTAATACTACAGTGAGGATAAACGTCTGACGCCTTTTCTTTGCATGACAAAAAATTTTGGGCGGCGTTATTTCCCCTCTCCCTTTGGGGTATGAAATCTTCCCAAATTTAGTGAGGTGATATGTGGGCGTGGTCGTACCAGAGCGTGTTAGGAGGTGTGCGGACTCTGAACTTTTTCTAAAGAATATCTCTTGGCTACCCTCCTTGAGACTTAAGTCTTTGCATCTTTACAGATTTTCTTTATGCACCAATAGCTTGTAACGCTCCAAAGAGAAAGGTAAAATTGAAATCGCATCATATGTCCCCTTTAACAATCCCCAAATCTACCTCAGGAAGATTGACAAACTAAATTGCTCTAAATAGATTGCATTTGGCCAGTGAGAGAACATTAAAACATACAATAATGACTTCTAAAGCCATTTTTTGTGAGACCTATTTAGTGCTTCTGTCTGCAACAGTACTGAAATGCCTTTAAAGTGGTCATATGATGGTATTTTTGAAGATCATTTTGTTTATTAAGTATAATAGAATATGTTAGCCTGCTTTAAAAGGGTCCTATTATGCTCTTTTAAAAAGTATTGATAATGTTTTGGGGGTGTACTAGAACATGCACTCATGCTTGGTGGTTCGAAAAAATCCATTATTTTTCACATAATTTACATTAAAATACCTTTCTCCCCATCCTGACACAAACGGCTCGATTAGTTCCAGGTTTGATGAAGGCCCTCCAAAAAACAAAATGTGTTGTGATTGGTTAGTTGTCCCAGTGTGTTGTGATTGGCGAACTGCTTAGACGGTGTTTCAGTACTGCCATGCAAAGCAGCAAGTTCCGTCTGCTCCAGTATAGTTAAGGATGTCGTCAATATTGCCATATCAATTTGAGACGGATTCAGACCCCGAGAATATTGAAACAAGAGGTTCGTGCAAGAACCTTTGCAAGCATGGAATTGCCAAGACATATCAGAGTGAGTATACGTTAGTTATTGTTGTTGTTTTTTTGCTAAATCACATTTTAGAAGGATGTCAACAAGTATTTAAAAATAACGGCATTTACTATGTACAGATAATGCATATGTATTATGTTATGGTCTTTAATTCTAACAGTCTAACATGAATTGCAGTGAACAATGTATCCCCCACTTAGACTACATTTGTGGCAGCATATTATGCAAATGCATACACAAAGACACAAAGCAGTGCTGGTACACGTCTGTACACAAAGCGCGCTATGCTACAACGCTGTTTATCCGACATTACATGCAAGATGAATGGAAATGAATCCAATTTTTGAAGACAGTCGGTTTCTTCAGAAAAACAGTGATGAAAAAACTGAATGTATGGGAACACTGTAGTCTCATAATGAAGGTAAATTCTGCAGATTAATCATTGTCCATATGGTACGGTCAGCAATTATTATTAAAAAGGTTTTCATAATTGTAAACATACATTTTATCCATACATAATTATTCAGGGGCATGTTTAATAACTTGAGGCTTACAGCAGACTTCTTTTCATCGTCGTCTTGTTCTGATGCACTCAACCACGCATTCTAACCACTCTGCTTTTTTGATGGACCAAACAGACACACTTAGGGGTCATATGGTGCTACATGCACTTTTACAAGTTGTGTGAACTGAAATGTGTGTTGGCACTGTGTGTACACAACCACCCTATAATTATAAAAATCCAAAATCTTATGTTTTTTTTATCTACTAAATCATAACCCCTTTTCAAAAGCAAGCCTTCTGAACTGGTGTCTTACCTCAGGACCCGCCCGGATGTGAGGCTGTCATCAGTCCGCCATTGATTCGGACGCCAGAGAGTGTAGACAGGATTGGCTCATAAGCGATGAGGTGTTTTGTTGTTGGCTGGAATAATGTACATAGATTCGTCATTTACTCCAACAATCTGAGGCCCGGGCTGGAAGACGCAGTGGATTAGTTTTGTTTTTGAAGGGAATGTGCCCCCTGATCTGCCCTAATGTGTTTATGTTCGTGCGAATCATTCGTGATCCAGCTACACCTACAGAAGAAGTGAGTATAAGGTTTTTTAAATGAATCTTTGCAAAACGCCTTTCCTAATAATGTGCTAATTAGCAAGTTCACGATGAATGCGGCTAAAGTTTACCATCTATCAGAGAAGTGGCCAGAGGAGAGGGGCAGGTTGAGCGAGCTCATTTGGCATTTAAACCGGCATGCAAGAAAAACTCGCTTGCTCTGACAAAGAGCTGTGTTTTGGCAAGCGTAAAAAAGGTGTTGACATAGTTGAGAATTTTAGCCAAGTATGTTTTAGATTTTTCATTAAGACCCTAAAGAATCATATCAACTTGGGCATCCGATGACCCCTTTAAGTGTAAGTGTCAATGCATTTAAGAAAAATAAAAGGCATTTAAATCACTATTTTTCTACCCTTTTGCTGGACCTTTGGCTCAGAATGCATTCTGAAAATTTGCTACAATTATCACGCGGTATCACAATGAAAATACAATCTCAAGTGTCCTAACCGTAAGTCTAAATGCATTTAGGAAAAACAGCAATTAAATTATAATTTTGCTAGTTTTTGCTTGGACATATTAAACATATCTAATACATTTTGGTAATACAATTTCATTTTAATTTAGCAACTTATAAAGCGTTAAAATATGTTTTTAATTTACATATTAAAACTAGTGTAGAAAATGGCAAATGTAAATTATATAATTGAATTAAAAAAAAAATGATTTTGCACTAAATGTTGCACATATGTATGGGAAAATGTAAATTTGTATACAGAAATACATTGCCATTTTACATATTGCATTGTCATTTTGCATATTACATTTCAAAATGAATTTGGCTACCCATAGTCCCTTAAAAACAGGGGGTGGTCTACATTGGTGTCCAGGGGTGGAAATCTGGTTGGCCACCCCAGGTGCCCCCCTACCAGATGTCTTGCGATAAGCTTGTTTTTAGTAAATTTCTAACTGCATCTGGCAGTGGCGGATCCTGGCATGTGTAGGCAGCTGCCTAGGGCCGCTTTCTTCTCTTCTGTATACTTAATTTTAGTTGGTTTTAGGCGGTTTCTATAGTTTGATCTTAATGACAATGTTGAGAGCGCATAATGTTATGCGATCCATGTAATGCACGAGGACGAATCTCTCCACTCGCAAGCGAATTTCCTTCACTCACACAAAACTGGACGTGTGCTTTTAAATATTGTTCTTTTATGAATTGGCTCTGCTCTCACTCAGATTTTGCATGTACACGCTCAAACGTTGTCTTCGCATCGCTGAAGACCAGAAGAGCTTTTTTTCTAATTCAGGTGAGGAGTAGGCTTATCTCACTAAATGGAAGCCAGCTGAATATAGTCAGCCTTCTCTAGTTATTTATTTTATTAATAGCCTACTTATTTTAGTTAAGTGCTTAAATTGTAAATATGCATTTATTCAATTATTTTATTTAGTGCATTTGTATTTTGTTGTTTTTGTATATAGTTTTGCAATAAAAGCATGTTCCAGAAATAATCACTGAGGGTGCTTCTGAAATTAGTGAGGGTGCTCTAGTCTTAATGCACATTTTCACATATTTTGTCCCATCTATTACTATGGTGTTCACTATGTCAATCACTGCTACTTCGAAATGCAATCCCGCATAAATATGCGGATGTCATTCCCGAAACTTTGCAACGTGTGTGTGGCAAAAGAAAAAGAAACAAAAAGAAAGCTTGCAAAGAGTGCTCATAACCACTAAAAAGCTGTCACTCTTTGTTTAGTGATTGTATTCACAATGTATTATAACATACATCGTTCCGCAAAATTTAATGTTTAAAACAAGAACAAATATCTTTCAATGAGGTATGAAATCCTTTGAATTAAATTGATTTTCTGAGCCAATTGGCAGATAATATTTTTTCATTTTATTTTTTTTAAATCATAACCTGACTTCATTTTGATTATTTTATCTGAAAACAGGACTTTCATTTTGTGTTTTTGCTTCCCAAGTAAATGTATCTTGATTTAGGAAACATTTGCACATGGTGTAGCAAATTAGCTCAAAAGGGAATTATATTTATAAGTAATTATAATTGGTTATAATTAATTATGAATATTTAGATCAGATCTTAATCTGTTCGTCCACCGGCAGTATAATCATTTATTAATTCTAGGAAAGATCATTTTCCTAGCCAAGAAAGAATAACTTTTAACTCTGATTTGCATGGTTTATGGTGGTCTGGAGGATTTGTCCAATATTAAGTCAAAGTATGATAAAAAGAGCATGGTGCAAATTATGATGACACAATTTACACCATTAATCCAGGAATCAGAAGACAGTAATTTTGATACCTATTGCCACACTGTATAAAAATGACTGTGAATTTAACGGTAAAAGAATGTAAAAAGGCTACAGTAAAAACCTGTTAAATGGTTAATGGTAAATTCCCCTACTATATACGGTGAAAAACTGTATTGTACATTACATGTATTGGACATTAATTTTACGGTAGTAGACCGTTTTTGGAAGTGAAAAAGTCTATATAATTTACAGTGAATAACCGTAAATTGACATTCCCAGAATTCCCTCCGTTACATTTCAAATGTGATGTTTTTTTTGTTGAAATAACTGTTTCTTCTAAGTTTTTTCTTATCAATTTTGTATTTTAGGGTTGTGTTACACCTAATGTTGTTAAATAAATTTTTATTGCATCATTTCAGTTTCATGTGTGTTACCATGATGGTGTTTAGTGTTTGTGTGAATGACACTGTGCACCTTCTATACATGTTATTATTTAAAAGCTGCTTGTGATGGGCTTTGGTTCATCATGTGACTTTCTCATCAACACCAGTTTTTGGTGGTTATCAGTGCATTACAAAGATACAAAACAGATTTCAGTTCTTCAATAGGTTGGTATGTTAACATTATATCAGTTAATGAAATTACGGTATTTAACTGTAAATTTAAGTTAAAACCGTAAAACCTACAACGTTGCTACTGTATTTTTTTTATGGTAAAATTCCGGCAACCACAGCTGCCGTTTTTTTTCCGTAAATTTTAAATAAATTTTAAGTAAATTTTACCGTAAATTTGCAGGGTTTGGAAAACCTTAAGGCAGTGATACATTCATATGTCTAGATCCAATTAATTGGAGCTTCACTACAGTACTACAGAGTTATAACTAAGCTACTATAACCTAGGAACATGGTTAGTGGCTTCTCGTGGGTATGGGGGAATCATTCCTTCCCCCCCCTGGAATCTCTTTGAAGCTCAAAGAGAAAGTTGACGACTGTCCCTGCTAGCGTTGGAGCAGATAGCAGAGGTGATAACGCTCTTTGAACCAGAGGGGGACGTTAGACATGCATCTGTAATTTAGTTATGGGAGTTATAGTTGTTAGCTAAGGGAGGAGGGAAAGTTATGATGCCTAAAACCTAATTGAACATCTTGATTGCATTCAAACGCTACAATGGAAAACAAGACAAAAATACATAGCAAGAACAACACTACAAAATATTTCTATTTCAGATAAATGCTGTTATTTCTGTTTCTATTCATCAAAGTAAACTGAAAAATTCTACTCACCTGTTTTCAACATAATAATAATAATATGATAATAATAATAATTAAAATACATTTTATATGAAATATAAATGTTAGTCTCTTTATTGAATATATTCAAATAGAAAAAAATTTGTTTTAAATAGTCAAATAGTAGTAGTGATAATAGTGAAAATATTGTTTTCTGTTTTTTGATGTACTTGGATTCAAAAAATGCGGCTGGTGAGCAGAAGAGATTTCTTCAAAACAGACATTAAAAAGTTTACTGAAGGGCAGTAAAATTTATTCCATATGACATATCCGTGTTTGTGAGCAGAGCATTCAAATCCATGTTTTTTTTCTTTGTAAAAGAAATTTTTTACCAATTGAAGAGAGTATTAGGCGTAATTATGAAGTGGAGATAAGTTATGAAGTTATTTTCAAATATTTTGAAGAGTTGATCATACAACTCACTGTCTGCACTTTAGACATGTACATTTAGAAAACATATTGACATATTGTATTCCTTTTAATGTATTCCTTCAATTTTCTTTAGTTTGTTCTAAAGGGATTTTTTAAGTGCAATGAGATATACAGGTAGCATGAAATTTGAGGTATACACAGTCAAAAAGTTTTTGAAACAGTAAGATGTTTTGTTTTTTAAGAAATCTCTTCTGCTCACCAACTTGCATTTATTTGATCCAAAATACAGAAAAAAAACAGTAAAAAATATTTCAATATATAACTGACTAGTATTTGTACATTAAAACAACTGTTTTATATTTGATATATGTAATATAAAAAATATTATAATAAAGAAATTTATATTCATATAAAAAGGCGTTTAGTATTTTTTCTCATTGTTATTATTATTATTTTTATGTTGAAAACAGGTGAGTAGAATTTTTCAGTTTACTTTGATGAATAGAAACAGAAATAACAGCATTTATCTGAAATAGAAATATTTTGTAACATTATATGTCGGTATAATCCTTTTGATCAATTTAAAGCATCCTTGCGAAATAACAGTATTCATTTATATAATTTCTTTCTAAAAAAAAAATACACAGATTCCAAGGTTTTTTATGGTATAGTGTATAATGTTACAAAAACTTTTTATTTCAGATAAATGCTTATCTTTGGATCTTTCTATTCATCAAAAAATCTTGATAAAAAATTTACTCAACTGCTTTAAATATTGATAATTATAATAAAAAATGTTTCTTTAACAGTAAATCAGCATATTAGAATGATTTCTGAAGGATCATGTGACACTGAAGACTGGATTAATGATGATGATAAATTTTGCTTTGATCACAGCAATAAATAAAAATGTTAAAATATATTGAAATAGAAATCAGTTATTTTAAATAGCAAAAATATTTCACAATATTACTGCTTTGCTGTATTTTGGATCAAATAAATGCAGGCTTGGTGAGCAAAATAGAATTATTTAAAAACATTAATCTTACTGTTCAAAAACTTTTGACTGTTAGTGTATATGTCCCTGTTGATCACATCAACTCTTTATGATGGCTGAAAGTACTCATCTAACTTTATCATGTTTTGCTCCTGTGATTTGTTCTCAAATAAATGTCCTTTTTGTTAAATCAGAGAGCAAAATAAAGAAAAAATCAATTGGTATTAATGATTTAATGATGATGTGATTCATATGAAGTTTGTTTTAATGTCTCACCTTTCAGCAGGAGCTGTGATATTTGGCTGTACCATTGCCCTGTGCTTTCTGATAAGGGACCTCATGTTTTACGTGATTGGTAAGTCAATCACTTGATACCATTATTTTTAAAGCTTAATTATGTAGTTCTAAAATGTGATAAAACAAATATTTGGGTCATTCCACAAAATCTGGGCTTTTTGCGTCCCTAAGAAATAATCAAACATAGATTTAATATAACAACGAATACATTTGCAATTTAAAAACATAATACTATGTATTCTTTCATCGATATTACATCAAAAAAAGTCAATTAAATATTATTTTCAATAATTTAAATATGATTTATGCTGATAAGGGTAAGGTTTTTGGCCTGTCCCTCACTTTGGCCTGATTTTTCTTTTTCAGCAGGACTTTTAATTTGCAAAATGAAGGCATAATTATATAAAAATCACATTTGCATATTGTTTTAAATATAGTCTCATTGTTAAGCAATGTTTTTGGCATAAATATCAGTTTTTTTCTATAAAATATAAATCATTTTACCTGTGTCCCCTGATTTCATGTCAGCCCTGTTACCCTCATCAAAAAACACTTGTAAAATAATGTACATTCAAGTGACATCACTTCTAGGAGGTTACATAATCTCTCAACCAGGATTCCAGCACTTAAAACACAAGCATGTTTCTCTCTCACTTCTAGAATATACTATTTTTGAAGATTTATGAGTAAATTTAAACAATTATTTATTACATTTAATATAATCAATATCTACAAGTAAAATCCTTTCAAAGTGAACAACATGTGCTTTTGTGAACTTGACTGTTAGCTAGAAATTAGCAAATTAGTTTGAAATGGTCAAACCTGTTACTGTCATCCCTGTTACTTTTCAGGATAACAGGTTTTGACATTTGGGTAACAGGGATGACATAGATTAGGTTTCACCCTGTTTTTAAAGATTGTCTGTGTAAAATGCAAACATGTTTAAAGGTCACCCTGGGTGTATTATTGAGCTAATGCCTATATCATTCAGTGACATATAAGCATGGGTTACATTTTAGTTTTAGTTTTGTTACTATTACTGTTGTTGTTGTTGTTGTTAATGACCGGGATAGGATGATCAGTCTCAATAAAACTAATTTTTTCCCCATAACTCATCGTCAATAATGCATCCATGTAAAAAATGTGTGTCCAGTCATCCCTGTTACTCTGGTCAGTCCTGTGACTATGACGTCAATCCTGTTACTGTCATTAATTTAATACAAATTGTAAAAAATTATATTTCATACAGCCTTACAGGTTTTTCCATTGTAACTTTAACTATATTTTATTTTGGACAAAGCCCTTTTTTAAATATCTCTCTTGTAAAAATATATATTTTTCTTAATTGACATGTGGTGGACCCATTTTTATTTGTCAATGAATAGCATGATCTATGATAGTACTGTATGCTGTATGTTATCACAGTCGTAGAAATGTTACTAATTGTTTAATTAAGCTATTTTGTTTAGAACAAATTAAAATACTTTTTGCCAGTAGGACATATATGTTTATATTTCCAAATAATAATTGTTTTCTGGATTCACTGCATTAATATATCATTAAACAGTCAATTCATCATTTACTCACTATCATGTTGTTCCAACCCTGTATGATTTTTTTTCATGAAACACAAAAGAAAAAAAATTGAATTACATTTGGATAGCTCATTGCTATCCAACAAACATATGTGAGGCTGTCAGGCACTAGAAAGTACAAAAAATTATTTTAGTTTGAAATCGCATTTTCCCCCCTCTAAAGCCGCGGTCATACTAGACTTTTCGTTCCATTGACGTCCATTCATACGCATGCGAATGCGTCAGACCGCAAACACAAGCCCGTGCGAAGATATTTCGAATTTCGCTGCGTAGCAAAGTTCAATTTTGTTGAACTCTGACCTGCAAATTCGTGTCACGTGAATGCGTGATTCCAATAGGAGATCAAAACGTCACAAAGTGACCTCTCTCGGCACAGAAATAGAGGAATCGCTCATTTTAGCGGTGTCGCATCATCCTGTTTTATACAACACAACTTTAAAAGATTACAAAAATCACATAAAAAGAGAAGCGGCTTGGTTTGCGGTGGCAAGGAAAACAGGAGCGGATGGTACGTTTGATCAGTGAAACAATTTTATGTGATTTTTTTTATTACATGAGATTTGTATTTGTGCGTGTGTGTACTTGATTAACTATACTTGTGACTGATTGTAATCACTCAAATAGAAAATAATTATGACTAGTGAAGATATTTTGGCGTTTGATGTCATATCCGGCTGCTCCTTCGCAGCACCGTCCGAACGAATTTCACATGCTCAAAGTCTAGTGTGACCGTGGCTTAACGCCGGACCCTTGAAATCATCCTAACCCCCCATCCCCCCCCCAACGGCATCCATTGTTCTTGAGTATCTATAGAGTAGTATTGCATCCTTCATATCTCCAAAGAGTCTTTAGTTTTATTATATTCATAAAAGAAAGATACAGCTTTACGATTCTCTCTGAAAACAGCCGAGCTCCTGGAGGCATGCCATGGGCGGAGCTAAAGAGTCACGAGCACTTGTGTGCTGATTGCCAACAAAACTTTCACTTTCCGCCTCCGGTTCTGAATCATGACCAGGATCTTTTATTGCGGAGACCGCTCCATCTTTCAGTATCAAGCGATGTGCAAATCCTGTGCCAAACTGGGCCTTGTTTATAAAACATTCGTCACCGAAATGACGGGAACAAATAAATACTTGTGAAACTCCGTTGCTGCACCAGAAAAACAAACAGCATCCACGTTCACGTAATCCTGGGTTCTTTGGGAAGCTGAACAAGATTATCTTTCCCTCACATCCAAAAACACAAAAAAAAAAAATCCAACACACTCCTTTAGAGACATTTTTCTTGAGCAAGTCCTGTGCAGCGCTGCCAATGATGTTGAAGGGCATGCTCTCGCCCTCCCTCTGGTCGATATGTGCACGCGCTCTTTTGGGAAAAATACCCATACAAGGAATTCCTCCCTTCATGACGTCATGAATGGCCATGCTCGAAAAAAAACTTTCTGAAACTTATACAAACCCGGAAGGAGTGTATAACTCCTATTACTTACTGCATAGAATTACTCTGTCGTACGTTCAAATCGTTTTTTGAAACTTTGGCCATGTTTAGCATGAGAATCCAACTCTTTTAACAATGTAGATAACTCAGACTGCATTAAATAGCATTAGACCTCCCCCTTTAATGATCAGTAATTTAATTGATTATTTGATAATTGTAGATTATTTGCCATGTATAATTTAATATATCAAGAACAGTAATGAAACAAAAGAAATTAAACTTAAACTAGAGCCGAATATGTTGCAGCCTCAATTTCAGTCAGTCTCAGTCTCAGCAGTTAACGGTAAAATTGAATGGTATTGTAAGTGCAGCTTCTAACACCAGAATGAGTCAGTTAACATACCACTTATAAAGTCAGAATCCAATCTGTCATGCCTTAGAAATGGCAGATATATCGCAGCATGCCATAGTAAACATTATGGTGGACAATTTGAGAAAATCGTATTGGAATACTTCTTTAAGGTGTTAAGGATATTCATAATAGTATTTTTCATAATAATTTTGATTCATTTGAAAATACAAAATGTGCAACCATCTTTCCATGCTTGTAATCAGATGTGTTTAATATCAATGAAAGAGAAACTTAAAGAGCTTCCTGCAGGTTTCCGTCAAAACAAACTTTTAAAAATTATGAAATTAAGACAGCCATAAATATGAATATTGTAATTTGAAAGTTGTAATTCAAAATAAAATCATTACTATTATTTACATAACTTTTTCTTAAATATATTTTGTTTTAGGAAACACTCTGCTATAATAATTGCCTTTTCCCTATGTTCAGTTGTGTAGCGCTCAACCACTGATAATTTTTCTCAACCATTGAAATTTTGTTTTCAACCATTGAAAATTAATTTCTTTAAAGGTGCTATATATGATTTATACATATATAATTTGTACAATCTATTTGTTATTTAAAGATTAGGGCTGCCCCCTAATAGTCAACTAACCGTTAGTCGACCAGAAGAGGTTTGGGCTACCAAAATTTTATTACTCGCTTAGTCGCAGAAAATAAATAAAAATCCACATTGGCGAAGTCACGCGTATCGTTAACGGCTGGTCTATGGTAATACAGTACATCGGGCAGGACATACGCTCGCCTATCATTCATCGACCTCAAATATGGCTTATTATCTGAAATATTTAAGTAGCAGCAATGTTACATGGCCGCTCAATCTAATGTTAACATGGAAAAATGTGTGTTGTGTAAGTGTCGGTGCAGAGAGTGAAGAGTTGCGCGCTCACCGCATGGCAGATAGAGGCGCCGGTGCACCCATTGCTCTTAAAATACTTCCTCATTTTTGCTCATACATATAAGAGTGATACATCTTTCAAATCTGTAAAGACTCTAAGTTTATTTGTGTGCACTCACAATAACAACAAAACGCACTTTTGTAAAATAATGAAAGCAAACATGATGTGCTTTATGGGTCCAGCAAGGAATTTTGCCTTTAAAAGACGTCTATTAGCTGTCTAAACACAACCCAGACGTCTAGGCTAAAACAAGGCTAAATTTGGGCTTTCAGTGAAAATTTAATAGACGTCTAACCATAGCCCAAGAATAGACTAGTCATCAAATAGACCGCTATTAAACGACTACATATATACATCTAATAGACAACAAAATGGCAATCCAGCCAATTCAATATACAGCTTTTATTAAGAAAAAAAACATTTTTAACAGCTTGGACAACTTAAGACAATACAAAAGAATTCATGACAAAAATAAATTATAAATACAATACACTTAAATATAAATATTCTGATAAAAAATCTGGAGTTTTTAACAATTTAAGATAATAAAAATATAAAAATGAAAAAATAAAATATTTAAATAACATTTAAACATTAAAACATAAAAAAGATTAACCCTTTTGTTGGTTTACTTTTAACAAATAAAACAACCAACAGTGAACTTAAAGGAAATTATTAATTATTGGTTTTATTTCTTGTTTAAAATGCTTCCCAACTGCATTCCTCAAGTCCAACTCTGTTGCTGGCGGGAAGTTGGTCATCACAGCATCTGCCAAATAAGAAAACCAAAAAAAAAGAAAAAGAAAAGCTTGACATCATTTTTTTACTTTAATTACACTAATTGTGACAAGGAGTCATTCTCTTTTGCTTGGATGCATACTAAAAACAAAAACGAGATATATATAGTTTATCACCATTCAGTGTGTTAAAAAAGAGAGAAGCTCTCTGGTAAATGTTGTGTGTTTTATACACATATCTCTAATGACCGAGAACAGTGCACTCTTTTCAAATGCCTCTTTCT
Source organism: Sinocyclocheilus anophthalmus (assembly GCA_018155175.1). Taxonomy (NCBI): domain Eukaryota; kingdom Metazoa; phylum Chordata; class Actinopteri; order Cypriniformes; family Cyprinidae; genus Sinocyclocheilus; species Sinocyclocheilus anophthalmus. The sequence goes on along the minus strand of JADLZN010000610.1, from coordinate 264,878 downwards.
GCAGCGGAACACCCCCCTTCATGTTGAATTTGGACATGAGGGAATTATTTTTTAAACCCTAAAATATAATACAGATTGAGATGGTTAACAATTGCGGACAAAGTTTGACATTTCAAAATGACCAGTAAAGGAATAATTTTTTAAATGTCTGATTTGCGTTGTAACTTATTATTGACACCACAATGTTTGATTAATATGGCAAGATTTGTAGGCTTTACCTGTCCAGCATCCTTCTGGCACTGTCTTTGAGGTTTCTTCCTTCAATTCTGCACAACTTTGACACCTGAATAACACATGCCAATGTCAGGCGGGTAGTATTATATGCGTCTGTGTACAAGTGTTTACCAACCTTAAACATTGAAGCCCATTGACCTGCAAGTTTTCCATCACTAACCCTTTAAAACTCTTTATTCCAGCAGTTTAAGTTTTTCCCTATTAGTGCCCCCCACAATCTGTCTCTGCCTCCAAAATTGTCTGGCACAACTGACTTCATAACAACACAATGATAGCTGCTGTAACTAAAAAGTAGCCAAGTACACACATTAACCTCAAATGTACATGGAATAATAATTTCACCCCTACCGTTTTATTACATTATGTTTTCTGTTTGTACTGTTTAGGTTTTAATGCTGCATTGCACATCTGAGCTATTTGCACTATTTTAATACTACTGCAAACTTTTTATAATTGATAATTTTATATTGCCATTTTAAATTATTTGTATTCTTAAGCTTTACTATCAATTTGGAAGTTTCAAAATAAATCTTATTGTACTTGTACAATGACAAAGATATTCTATTCAATTAGCTCATGCTCTCTCTGTATCTAACATGCCATTGTTCAGTCATAAATTCAATATAATAATTAAAATAATCGATGGATGAGAGATGATAAAAGATGAGAGCTTTAGTGAGGAAATTTTGTTTTGGAGAGTTTTTTTTTTTTTACCATTGTTGGCCGGATCTTTTCAATTTCCAACTGCTTTTCCAGATGTTGAAACTCCTCCTCATTTTTCTCCAATTCTTCTGAGTGTGTTCACTTTATAAATTAATATGTATTAATCTTTGTCAAAGCTGTGTTTGTTCTGCTGTTTGCTCTTTCGCCTCTTCTTGCACGGTTTTAAAATCGATTGAGTTTGTAAACACATACAAATGATAAAACTTTTACTCTATTAAATTTTGCAATTAATCCTCTGAACACATGCATGCTGAACCGTGGGCCTAGTCACGGATAACTATCAACTATGATCTGCTCCCTTCACATAAATGTCATGGTTCCTAAACATGATAACAAATATTATAGATAAATAATGAACACGTCAAAACGAAAACACCGATAATTACAAGACCAAGTATGTCCTTTATCGTTTGTTTGTTGTTAAACTTAGTGCTCTCTTGTGTAAAAAAAATTCAAAACACAACACAACACTGATCTCTACTAACTCTCATGTCTCGCGTTGCCAGTAGTCATGTCTCAGTAGGGCTACAATTGCCATCTAGCGGTTGGGAATTGTATATCATATAATGTGTATGAATGTAACATTTAACAGCTTGAGGGATGCATGACATCATATGCAAGTAAACTTTTGAAACATTTATTAAATTAGCATTATTTTTGGCATAATAAATAATGCTACATTTAATAATGCTGTAAAATAATTAAAATATAAAATAATGCTAATTTAAATTACTCGAAGGTTTACTTGCATTTGATAAGAAGCTGCGTAGGCGAAAATAAAAAAAAAAAAAAACATGTAACAATTTCAGGGATTTTGGCTATGCTCATCATTAGGGGTGTTCCGATCAGGATTTTTGAGGCCGATCACAGACAGCATTATCTGCCGATACCGATCTTTTTAAAGCCTTCTATTTATCATTTATAACTATTTATAGTGATACTCCAATCAGGATTTTTAGACATTTATTCAGTGCCTGAATTTCATTTTTGAAAATGGGAGAAATTCCCCTCTTAGGTGACTCTTGTGAGAGGGAAAGCAGCACGGACTGTGCTTTCACACAAGAGTCCACTACTGATCCATGGCTGTTTACCACAAACACAACATTTATCAATTTTTTTGATTTCAAATCCAAACACTGTCACTGAAAATGCTTTTTCGGCATTGCAATAATTTTTTTTTACACAGTACAGTAATACAATCTTTCACAGACATGTTTAAACACAATAAATATAAACAACACATTCAATACGTTTTAATTTTGCATTTACTTCTAGATTTATATATTAAGTTGTTCAAGCAAGTGGCAAAACATTTAAACTACTTTTCTTACGTTATCACAAACTTACCAGTGACAGAAATAGTCAGCTCTACTGCCTTTCCTTTTGCATTTAAATCTGTTGTATTACCTCTAGGAGTGCATCTATTATTGCCTTGTTTTATCTAAAAGTGCTCCTTTTTTTAAACCTAGCCAAAAAGCCATGTGTTGACTGTGAACCATTAGACTTTAATTATATGCATTTATGGTGTAATTACTACATTTTCGTGTCAATCCATGTTCATATTTACTGCAAACAATGTGCTATCACTTTAATTCAGCGCTCCGCTCCTGAACTCACTGCCGGGCTGCAGCTGTGTGCAGTGAACGCTTTAATCCATTAACATGAGCACGGAAAAAATACGCTCCACGTATGCACTGCAAACGGAGTAATGTGAACCTGGCATTATGTGTGTGCGCTGCGAGTGTGCATGAGCGCACGGTCTCCAGGAGAGTGCGCGAGCGCTGAATGATTAAACGCTTGCATTAATTAAAAAGTAATGCAGTTTATAAACTTTAGTGACGATGTGTGACACTGCCTCGATTGTGCAAGTAACAATTCCTGTATAAATTGTGCAGCGTGCAGCTCGCTTATAGACAGACGAGATGTGTGGGGATTTGAAGCCATTTGCATATTTTGAGAGAGAAAGAGAGCGCGCGCACGAGTGGTGACTCACTCACGCTGTTTGTGAAATTATGTCTCAACTTAATCCCAACGTGATTATCTGTAGCCGATCAATCGGCGCACCCCTACTCATTGCTGGTCTGGTTACTGGTATAGGGCTAATAGCAAAGCCGTTAAAAATATTCCACAGATTGCCTCGATTTCGCCAGGTGGGCTAAAAGCAGACTACATGTAGCCCGTCTAATTTAGAGCTAAATCGTGGCTACATATAGACCATGTCATTAAATGACACTTATATCTTTGTAGGTATTATTGACACTGCGAACATGATGGGATATCAACCATCTCATGCGCTGCCTGGCCAAAAACTACAGTGAATCAGGTTTGACTATAAGTGGGCTACAGATAGCCGCTCTGACTACGAGCTAAATCGAGGCTACGCATTGAACTTGTCAAAGAAATGAAACCAAACACCTTGTAAACTCTGTTACTTTGCTTACATGATGGAATATCATACATCTCACAAGTTATTTTCACCAAAAAACGACATGAAACCAAATTCAAGGTTATTTGGGCTAGAAGTGGGTTACACATAGCCGGAATATATCAGGTCTATAGTTAACCGAGACGGTGAAATGACGGCTATTGCTTGCTGGGCTTATGCGTGCACTTGAGCACATAGGCTATGTAGGCAATTAAAGGCTCATTATTATGATTGAAATAGTTTATTAAGAAGAAACGTGCGATTAGTCGACTAATGCTTTAAATGAACGACTACTAGTCGACCAGAAAAATCTTTAGTCGGGGGCAGCTCTAATAAAGATATAGTGTCGTAATGGCATTCTTAGCAGAGAGTGAAATCTAACATCTCTGTTTTGTAATCCAAGCTTTTCTGTTTAGTTTTTCGTTGTTTCGTGTTTGTTATTGTATCCCTCCCTTTGAAAGTGTTGGCCCACCCCGCATTTATAGGAGGCTACGAGAGCGAACTCCCACACTGCTCTGTAAAAACAAGATGTGCAGTACAACGCTTTTTTCTGAATGCCAACTTCCACATGCCATGTTTCTATATTACCATAATGCTTACCACATCACTTGATATTGTTTACAAAAGCCAAAGGTATCTAAATTTCATTATATATCGTGTTTTTACACGTTGGCATGTTTGTTTTGGTCTGAGATGCAGTGATCCTGTGTAACATTTAATGGTTGAAAAGCACCTTAGTACTTTCTATTAGCTACAGGTTTAGTAGTACTCATCTCTGAAATATCAAATATTACTTGTTAACCATCAATTGAAGTTATTTCATTGTTTATACATTTCATATTCATTCTCACACACACACATCTTTTTGGAGTTTCACAACCTCTGGTCATTGTATTATTTTACTGTATGGAAAAGAGAGAAGTAAGCACTCATAAAAAAAATCCTTATGTGTTCTACAAAAGAAATAAAATCATACCATTTTAGAGTAAACGATACAGATACACTTTTGCTCTGATTACATGATTACATTTGTACTAACATTTCTTTTTATGTTATTTGTTTCATTTTCTTGGATTGTCTGGGAAAATATCTTTTTACATTTTTTATGTTGTCACACTTTAGTTTGGGGACCAGTTCTCACTATGAGCTAACTCTTAACTATGACTTTTCCTCAGTAAACTATTAAATTTGTTCCTTATTAATAATTAGTAAGGTAGTTGTTAAGTGGAGTAGGATTAAGGGATCTCTAAATTATGGTAATGCAGAATAAGGCATTAATAAGTGCTTTATAACAACAATATGCTAGTAATATGCATGCTAAAAAGCTACTAATTAATGGTGAGAATTGGTCCCTAAACATGTTATCTTTTACGTTTATTAATTGTCAGTATTTTAAGACTCATATACTCTCTTTAGGTGGAATAACTGTTTCCATCATCGCATTCGTCTTTACCATCAAATTTCTGTGTGAGCTTGCTGCTCGTGTGGTCAGCTTCTTACAGAATGATGACCCTGCCCGACATGGGGACCGCAGTATCTACGATTATGTGCGGGGTAATTATTTGGACCCACGCTCATGCAAGGTCTCCTGGGACTGGAAAGAGCCACAGGAAGTGGGTCAAACCATGAGTTTCCGAGTGCAGGTGACCAATCACAAGTTTTTCTCAAAAAGTTTTTTCATGTTGTATAGTCTGTACTGACTCAGTTAAAATGACTACAGTTTTATGTATTTATTAGTTGTTTTGAAATCCCCCTCCCAGCTCTTTTACAAAAATGGCCAGCCTTTTCCTGCACACAGACCTGTGGGATTGAGGGTGAACATCACTCACATAGAGCTGGCTTTAGAAGTCCCTGTGACCCAGGAGGTCCTTCAGGAGCCCGAGTCTAATGTAGTCAAAGTGGCCTTCACTGTGCGTAAGGCTGGACGCTATGAAGTAGCTGTCAAACTTGGAGGCCTGAATGTGGCTTACAGCCCTTACTACAAGATATTCCAACCAGGTAAAATGCAAGTACAGATTCCGAAATTCTTACTTTTCTAATGCTCTCTGTGTTTGGAATGAGGGACCTCGTATACAAGGTTTCACCCTAAATGTCAGAATTAGCATACACCATTTTTAAAACTCTAGGAATATAAACTATTTTACAACCCACAACCCTCATATAGTACTTGGTTGAAAGACCTTCTGCTTTTAATACAGCTTTGATGAAATTCATGCACGTTTCTGTGTGATTTTTTTTTTTATCTAGCCCTTAGTGGGTTAATGAGTTTGGTTTCCATTGACCATTGTCACATACATTTGTTCTAAACGAATTAGGAAAGATTTTCAACCTCAGTATTTCATTCATTGAGATCCAGTGTGTAATTTAAGTGTTCCCTTAATTTTTTTTGAGCAGCGAATATACTAATGAAAGGTCATATTTGACACTTCTCAACTCAACAATTTGTTTTTTGGTCATGCTTACAGTCTTGCATTTGAACATTTATGGAGTGTACTGTTTGTTTTGCAGCCATATATCCCTGTAGACAAGAATTTGTAAGAGCTGGCAGTTGTTGACATTATTCAAATTTACATTTCTTACATTAATGCCCAGTTCAGTTGATCATGATTTCTCAAACGCATGCTTCTTACAAAATACAAATTATGTAGGACACTACATAAAATTGCAGTAAAAAAATGTAACTCCCCAGAGATTGTAATAATTTACAAATGTAAGCTTGTGATATAAGTTTCTGAAGATTCAGAGTTTAAAAATGGCATCTAGTCATGGCCAAAGTTTTGGCAGTAACATAAATGTTGTGTTTTGCAAAGTTTGTTTGCTTCAGTATTTGTAGATTATTTTTCCACATGTTTCTATGGTATACTGAAAAACAATGATAAGCATATATGAAGTTTTAAAGGCTTTTATTGGCAAAAAATATAGAGTCAATATTTACAGTGTTGACCCTTGTTCTTCATAACCTCTGCAATTCGCTCTGGCATGCTGGATATTAGCTTCTGGGCCAAATCCTGACTGATGGCGATCCATTCTTGCCTTATTAGTTCTCGGAGTTGATCATGGTTTGTGGGCTTCTGCTTGTCCACTCGCCTTTCGAGGACTGACCACAGGTTCTCTATGGGGTTGAGATCCGGGGAGTTCCCTGGCAACGGATCCAAAATGTCAATGTAATGATCTTCGAGCCACTTCTTTATCACTCTTGCTTTGTAACATGGTGCTCCATCATGCTGGAAAAAATACACGTATCATCACCAAATTGCTCATGGATTGTTGGAAGAAGTCACTCTTGCCAGACATTTTGATACCATTTTTTATTCATGGCAGTGTTTTTGGGCAGAATTATGAGAGAGCCCACTCCCTTGGTTGAAAAGCAACCCCACACATGGATGGTCTCAAGAAGCTTTACTGTTGGCACAACACAGGATTCATGGTAGCGTTCACCTTTTCTTCTCCGAACAATCGATTTGCCAGATTACCAAACTTCGAAAGGGAGCTTCATAAGAGGAAAATAACTTTGCACCAGTTTTCTGCTGTACAATCCTTGTACTTCCTGCTGAATTTTAGTCTGTCCTTGACGTTTTTCTTGGAAAGAATTGGCTTCTTTGCTGCCCTTCTTGACACCAGGCCGTTGTCCAAAAGTCTTGGCCTCACTGTGCGTGCAGATGCTCTCACACCAACCTGCTGCCATTCCTGAGCAAGCTCTGCACTGCTGGTGACACAATTCCGTAGCTGACTCCTCAGGAGGAGATGGTCCTGGCGCTTGCTGGACAATCTAGGACGTCCTGAAGTCTTCTTCAATGCAGTCGAACCTCTCTCCTTGAAGTTCTTGATGATCTGGTAAACGGTTCTTTCAAGTGCAATATTCTTTGTAGCAATTTGCTTGCATGTGAAGCCATTTTGATGCAAAGCGATGATGGCTGCATGTGTTTCTTTGGAGGTAACCATTGCTAACGAACACAATAATTGGAAGCGCTTCTTCCCTCCTTTTATAGCAATCAGTCTGCTCTTACAATCTATTTAGTATGATAGTGATTTCACCTGACTAGTACTCATTCAAACTTTAACATGTGCTGTTGATATGATTAGTCAATTAATGTTAGCTGGTCATTTTGTGTCAGGATCAAAAAACAGTAAAATTAGTTTTTTTGTGAAAAGTTCATTTTTTGGAAGATTTTAGCAATTATTTAAAATGCATCTGATCACTCTACACAATAATCTAGAAACAACGTGAATGAACACCACAACAGCTTAAGCAGCAAACTTTGCAAAACACAAAATTTATGTCACTGCCAAAACTTTTGGCCATGACTATATAACAGTTTAGTGGCAAATTAAAAGTGATAATGTCAATATATAAATGTAGTGTTTTTAAGTAATACACCTATGTAATAATTATATAACACTTATTTAATACTTATTTAATATAATAAGTCACTTATTTAAGTAGTATTGTACAAAATTGTGTTAAAACACAATTAAGCCTTTGGAAACACTGTAACAAAACTGAATTAACTTGAGAAGTTACACATACATACATTTAGCCAGTGCATGTGCTGAAGTTAAGTAGAAATCAGGCCAAGTCAGAAGAGCTCTCACAAAAGCTGGAGCTATAGAGAACATATATTATTACATTAGAAAATCTATGGCTGCAAGACAATTTACAAAACACTTAAAGTTCCTCGAGACACAGCTGACAGCTTTGTTCATAAGTTTAAAATATGCTGTACCAGAAAAGCTTTGAGGGTGTTGAAGAAAAGGCACAAAATCATCAAGGAGAATAAAATGTTTGATTAGAGCAACTGAGTAAAATTCCTCGATTTACTGTCAAAGACTTGCAAGATAGTTTGATGAAAGGAGGCAAAAACATTTCAGTTTAATTTACAAGTATGAAAAACAGCAGAACTGTTTTTTTAATAGTAATTAGTTACTAGAAATAAATCATTATTATATCATTATTTTGAAACATTCTACTGTCCAAACAACTTTGTCTTCCAGTGCAAGTTAAAATATGTATGTATGCTTGCAGTCTCTAAAAAACAGGCTCGCACTACAGTATAGAAAGTCTTTAATAAGGGCCACGAAAAGAACCAGCATATCCTTTGCCAGTTTTCCTTTTTTTTAAGACTTTTTTTGTTAGTAATATAAAATAATTATCTGGTAATATGTTGTTACATTTAAGCTTACATTAAGCTGTGCATTTAGAAAAACTTTCTTTTGTAGTAAAATGAAAAGATGCTGATGACAAATTACATGAATTGCATGTGTTGCAGGTACAGTGGTCCCATCCAAAACAAAGATAGCGTATCACTTCTCAACACTGGTTCTGACTTACGGCCAGCAGCACACACTGCAGATAGAACCACGGGATGAGTATGGCAACCCCACCAGTAACTCTGTCTCACTTGTGGATGAGGTCAATTACAGCATGCATGTCCACCCAGTAAGGACACTTACTGCATACCCAGAGGTTTTTTTTATTCAAGCTTTCAAAGTTTGGATATAGGTCTTCGCATTAAAGGGGTTTCAGGTCCAGCAGAATTAGTTGAGTTTCCATTCAGATCTCTTTTTCTTACTGTTCCTACAGTTGGGCACAGTGGATGAGGAGAGCTCAGATGATAGCTACAGCACATCGGTATCATCAAACAAGCCACAGTGCCAAGTTCTGATGAGGCTTACCTTCAGGAAAAAAGGCTGCTTCAGAGCATGTATCTCATACAGGGACCAGCCCCTTAGCAATGGGGAGTTTGACATCATTGTACTCAGCGGTGAGTTAATCTTGGCATTGGAGAGGTTGTTGTAGAGACTTTTTACCAACATGGTAAAACTCAAGGATCACCTTGTCACCAAATTCCATGAATTTTCCATTGTGTTTACTGGATAAAAGTAAAACAAGCAAAGAAAAGAAAAATTTTCAAAAATAATTTGCTTAACTTTTCCATTACGCTAAATCACAATTTTTCGAAAGACGTGCAACTTAGGTAATTTGGTGAAACTAAATGTAAAACAAGTGACAATAACAAATCTGCGAGTGCAGACAAAATACAACTGTATTGAACATACATTCTCAGAAAAGTCTTAATATGTTTCTCAAATCATCAATATATAGTACTGAATGAATATCTAGTATTGCCAGTGCTAAAATGTATTGCTCCGAATGGCCATATTCAGATTAATCCCCACAAGGTTCTGCCTGTTCTTTTCTGGCCACAACCCACAATAGTACTTCCTAGGTTTTGCAATTTTTTTTAATGAAAGCTTTGTGTAAAACTTGAATACCTAATATTAAACCTGACTGATTTAATAGTTTTGGCTCAGTCTGTTTCAGTGGTGTTCAACAGACTTGAACCAATAACTGAACGGACAGTTCTGTTGCCAGTCAGTAAAGCTACTATTAATGTAACCCAGGGCTTCTTCAGATACTCTCATCGTGTTTTCAGGATGAATCTGAGACAAGGCGTCACCCAACATGTCAATAGCTGACAATTTTGTCTGATCTACAAACTATGTTTCACAACCAAACACATGCAAGAAGTGATGCAGGAAATAATGTAAGATCACAGACAGTTCTCACTAGAACTGGAGCAATTATGGATATATAGTACTTAGGAAAAATCTAAGACTGTATTTCTTCCTGTTAGAAATTGTAGCCCGCTAGAAGCTAACAATATAAGTTGTTTGTACACTGGTTTGCAGTGAAAAAGAAAAAAAAATGAAGAAGATGGTTGCTTGCAGAAGCCATGCATGCTGATGTTTCTCTACAGATCTGACTCTACCCCCCGAACTTTCCCATGCCCTATATCATGCTCTTTCATTGGCTGTAGCAGTAACACATTTCACACTGCAGGACTCTGATTCGGCAACAGGTCCAGATATTTAGCATGCTAATGCTGGGCACACATTGCTGACAATTAATTTATTTATTTATTGCATTTGTACAATAATCTTTAAAAATCAGTTAATTCCAAGGATCAGTAATATGCAAATTAACATTTGCCTCTATAATCATAAATGAGTGGAAATGAGAAGTCATGGAGTTTTAGTGATCAAAGTGTGAGAACTCTGTTGTTCTCTGCAATGTAATTGTAAGGGCAACAATGACAGAACACAGCAGATTGAATACATAACATCCAGAATAGTGGAAGCACATTGCTGTAACCTTTTCTCAATGTCTTTTCACCATTATGCACTCACACAGAAAATGAGAAGAACTGTGTGGAGAAAAATGTATCTACCCCAGGCATAAGCATCTACTTTGAGGCCTACCTCTACAGCATGGGCACTTACAGTAGTTGTCCTTGGCAGTTTCTAGCATCCTCCCAGCTAGCCCTGCAGAGACGGCCCTCCATGGGTGATGATGATGAGGAACATGACTCCCCTGTAGAGGGGCAGTCAGAGAAGGTCAAGAAACCAAAAAAGGTGTATTGCTATATCTCACCAAAGGTAAAATTGATTTTAAATGGGTTAATGCTACGTTTGTGTGGTTAATTTTGTTTGTTAATATCGATTCTTTGTTCATTTAAATACTGACTTATTGTGTTTCAGCAATTTTCCGTGAAGGAGTTTTACCTGAAAATTATTCCTTGGCGCCTTTTCACTTTCCGTGTGTGTCCTGGAACTAAGGTTATCTTTTTTTCAGACTACCTTATTTTCTGAACCATTTTACCAAAAACACTATTCTTTTGCTGACTGCAAAAGCTGTTATTTTATTCATATATATTTTTCTTTTTGTTTTAATTCTGGCAGTTCACTTACCATGGAACGGACCCTGTTCATAAATACCTAACACTGGTTGTAGATGATGGGATTCAGCCTCCCGTAGAGCTCAGCTGTAAGGACAGAAATATCATGGCTGCAACCTTTATCCGCTTTCTCCACAAGAATATTGGTTAGTGTGAGTGGCAGTGTGCCGTAAATACAATCAAATGTAGATATATTGTTGTGTTTGATTTGTGTTTTGTTTTTTGTTTTGTGTGTGTTTACATCTTCTAGGTGGATCAGAAACTTTTCAGGATAAAGTGAACTTTTTTCAGCGGGAGCTGAGACACATTCACTCCAAGAGACCTCGCACTAAAACCTGCCTGAAAATCAGCCGTCACTCACTCCTTGAATCGGTGAGCACATCTGGCAGATCATTCCTCATGGGCCATACAGGGGCCAGTTGCATAAACTTAGCCACCATCTTAAGCCTTAGAAAGTCTTAAAAAATAGTTTGACCAACTAGCAGTTGCCAAAGGGTAATCAGTCTTACTTTTCCAATACAAATAAGACCAATCTACCTTTTCATAACTGAATTAAAAAAGTTATGACCAGTCTTGAAGAAAAACAATTAGTTGACTAACTTTTTAAGACTAGTCTAAACCGTTTATGCAACCGGCCCCAGAACAGTACAGAAGGACAGTACTCTCAATACCAGGGCCGGACTGGGATGCAATTTCAGGCCGGGAAATCTCACACTCATCCAGGCCACACATAAAAAAGGTCTAAATCCTTAGTCTGGGGCCGTGGAAAATAATTAAAGGTTCTCTCTTGCACTGCACCTTCACTTCCCTTTCCCTTTTCTTAATTTTCCCCAATATCTCTTTTTTCTTACCTGTCACTTCTTCACCAGCAGGTCTACTGTTATGAACAGAACTGTGTCCACCTTGTTGAAAACAACCACCTCGTTTCAATTTGTTAGGACAGAATGTTATTTATCTTAAAATGACTCAAATACACTAGATTTAACAAACCTATATTTCCATACAAATATACACTACTAGTCAAAAGTTTTTTAAAGATTTTTTATGTTTTTTAAAGAAGTCTCTTCTGCTCACCAAGCTTGCATTTATGTGTTCCAAAATACAGCAAACAAACAGTAATATTGTGAAATATTTTTACTATTTAAAATAACTGCTTTTGATTTGAATATATTTAAAATACATAGTACTGTGATCACAAAAAGCTGAATTTCAGCATACATTACTCAAGTCTTCAGTGTCACATGATCTTCAGAAATCATTCCAATAAGCTGATTTGCTGCTCAAGAAACAATTATTATTATTATTATTATTATCAATATTTAAAACAGTGGAGTAAATTTTTTCAGGATTCTTTGAATAGAAAGATCCAAAGATCAGCATTTATCTGAAATAAAAAGCTTTTGTAACATTGTACACTATACCATTCAAAAGCTTAGAGTCAGTATAATTTTTTTTTTTGGGAGGGGGGGGGGGGAATTATAGAAATTATTAGTTTTATTTTAAATTGATAAAAAGTGATGATAAAGACATTGATCATGTTACAAAAGACTTGTATTTCAGATAAATGCTGTTCTTCTGAACGTTCTATTCATCAAAGAACCTGAACAACAAATGTTTTAAATAGTAAAAATATTTTAAAATGTTACTGTTTTTGCTGTATTTTGGATCAAATAAATGAAGGCTTGGTGAGCAGAAGAGACCTCTTAAAAATATAAAAAATCTATGATCAAAACCTTTTGACTGTACGTGTATTAAAACACATTGTCTAAAGTGTAAATGTCAAATGTAACAGATTTTTGTTGAAAAAGTCTCATCGGAACAAATATGAGTTGTTATTAGGCTGTGACTCATATTATTTTTGTGTTGCTGTCTGCTCTAGCTCCCGCCCTCCCTTTACAATAAATCCACGTGAATAATGGTCTCTGCTAAAATTTTAATGTAATTTTACCAACGAATTGATGTCTTTAGACAGTATTCTGAAATGATTAAATGGAAGTGCTAGTATGATACTAGCAGTTTAATATTCAACTAGGTTAATAAAGACAAAACTACAGTAGTGTATTTACAGATGAAACTGACCTGCATTTGAAGCCCTGAACAGGTCAGTGATGTAGATACATTTCACTGCTTCTTCTGGCTGCTTCCTCTCTTTCATCGAGTCCTGCGCATCGGTTCTGTTCGGAACCGTTTGACGGAAGCACAGAACAGACGTGAGCTGATTCGTATAGTGCAGCGCTGCCAGTCAAGACTAACCGATTTATGATTTATTATCGAATGAAAAAACGGAAATGATCACTTTGGTACATTGAAAAGGCATAAATATAAAATAATAATAACTAAAAAATAAAAACAGGGCAGCGGTCCAAATCAGCCGCCAGGCCACCGGGAATTCTCCCGGTGCTCCCGATGGCCAGTCCGGGACTGCTCAATACTCCTATAAGCCTGCAGCCCTGCACCATTTATTTCTTTGGTGTAGTGCAGTCTCTGAGTTTATGGAATAAAAGTAACACTTTCCCCCCCTTTTTTCAGTCTCTGAAGGCCACACGGAACTTTTCTGTGTCGGATTGGAGTAAGAACTTTGAAGTTGTGTTCCAGGATGAGGAAGGTTGGTTTACCGATTGATGCTATTAGCTTTAATAATTATTCTTACGCATTTCTCAAAACCTGTCGAGAGCATAATTACATAAAAGAAAATTACATAAATTACATAAAATGAAATAAAAAATAAAATAAAGCATATTTTTTAACCATTAAGATTTGTTTTCATAATGACATTTCATGACTTTTTTGTAACCATTAATAAACCCATAATCATATTTAAAGGTTGATTTGTTCTATCTGTTTGGGTGTGTTTATTAGCTCTGGACTGGGGTGGGCCACGGCGTGAGTGGTTTGAGCTTATCTGTAAGGCTCTGTTTGATACAAATAACCAGCTTTTCACACGCTTTAGTGACAACAACCAAGGTTTGGTAAGTCATAGTTGTACAAAACAGCTTTTTATGCTGCTTGATATTGCAAACGGGTATTTCTTATCATATTATTTTAATGTATTGTTGTAATTATAAACACTCTGGTTTGTAGCGCAAATAGTTTTTACTGTATTTACTGCATTTTGCTATTTTTCTAGTTATTTACCTAAAGCAACTGATTAATTGGAAGTCTTGCACATTCACAGAAAATAGCTTATTATAACGTTGCAAAGTAAGGTGGATAAAGAGTTCTGTACAATTGTCTGTGTATATTACGCTGCGATATGAGAAAGTATTTTAAAGGGGATAAAATTACACTCATCACCTTTAAATAAACTGACGTGATATACACATTGACTTTTTAATGTTGATGTTGGTCAAGAGTTGATATGGAATGAGCTGTTCTATGTTTTTTGGGCAGGTCCACCCAAACGCTGATCGCCCTCCTCACCTGAGGGTGAAAATGTATGAGTTTGCAGGACGAGTGGTGGGGAAATGTCTGTATGAATCAGCTTTAGGTGGGGCCTACAAGCAGCTGGTACGAGCCCGATTTACCCGCTCCTTCTTGGCTCAGATAATTGGATTACGAATGAACTATAAGGTGACAATTGATTCATAGCCTGCTAATAAATGTACATTTTAACCTATACTGATATAGTTTATGCCTCCTTTACAAATGAACACTCATTTTATGAGTAGTCATATCTCCTCTCTTTGGGTGCAAATTTTGCAACGCATACCTGTAAACTTGTCACATTTGAAAAAGACCATTTACATGATTCATGCAAATCCAATGAGATTTTATTTGGGGGATCTTTCTGTTCATAGCAATTATATATGACAAACAAAAACACTTTTTTTTTTAGGCTGAAATGTGAGGTTTATCTAAACATAGTAAGTATATAGTTCTATTTCTAATATCAGAGCCCCAGTAAACGTTTTTTTCAGTCTGGAGTTTGCAAGTATGCAAATAATCTTACCTTTCCTTGAATGAAATTATGTGAGTGTTTGTTTATTTTTTGTTTTTCTTTGCTTTGGCAGTACTTTGAAACTGATGATGAGGAATTTTACAAAACCAAGGTGTGCTTTATTCTTAACAACGATGTCAGTGAAATGGACCTGCTGTTTGCAGAAGAAAAATATAGCAAGTCAGGACACCTGGAAAAGGTAGTCATCATTAATTCAATGAAAAACGAATAAAAAATTAAATCTGTTCATTTTAATCTTGATTCCAAATACAATAATACAGTTAAGTGCATGTGTGTATGAAAGTGGTCTTAAGGCAGGGGTGTCCAATCCTGTTCCTGAAAGGCCAACATACTGCAGAGTTTAGCTTCAGCTGGCTCCAGCACACCTGCCTGGAAATTGCTAGTGGGTCTAAAGACCTTGATTAGCTGGTCCAGGTGTTTTTAATTAGGGTTGGAGCATATATAGGACAGTGGCTTCCAGGAGCAGGTTTGGACACCCCTACCTGAAGGATTATTTGAAGGTACAGGTGAATTTTTGTTGTACACTTTCACTAATAGTAATAATATTACAGGTGGTGGAATTGATATCTGGTGGTGCTCAAATTGCAGTGACAAATGAGAATAAAATTCACTACTTAAACCTGTTGGCCCAGTACAGACTAGCCAGTCAGGTGCGAGATGAAGTAGAACACTTTCTAAAAGGTAAGAGCCCAAGTTTCTGTCTCTTTATTTAAACTTCTGTACGAAATCTCCTTAACCAAATTAATTGAATGACCTCTTCTGTTCAGGTTTGAATGAACTGGTCCCTGAAAACCTTCTGGCCATATTTGATGAGAATGAATTGGAGGTGAGAAATTACATTAAATCATAGATATACAGCAAATTAGAAGAATTGAAAATCATTCAATAAAGGAAGTTTATTAACAATGCTCCCTTAAAATATAGTTAAGGATTTCCAGAAAAAAGACCACATAACAATAGTTTTCATAGCTGAACCCCTTTATCTGAGCACAGTTCAGTTTACATACCCTGGTTATATAAATCCACATACTAAACATATCTTTGGATTTCAGACCAGTTTGATGAGCTGTTCCATAAACATCCCCTGGCTGATACTTTCTTGAGGGAACAATTTGTTTCTTTCTTTTTTTTTCAGACCCTTTTAGCAGCTTTTTTTCCCCCCCAAATAAAAAGAGCATAGAACCAAAACTAGCAACTTCTTGACTGGACTCTGGACTCTGACTGTCAGTCCAAATCTGATTTTTGTGCATATCTGGTCATAATCTGACAAATACGATTTTTATGAATCCATTTCAAGATGCATTCATATGTGGTTTTAAATCCTATTCAGATCTCATTTCCTGAAGTCCTTTTCAGTCTGATTCCAGCTCAGATCAAATTTCACATAGCTTTTCTTAGAGGTCGACTGATTGATCGGTTTTGCCAATTAATCGGCACAGAGAGTTGATCGCTGGAACTATCGGGTTATCAGCAAAAATCCATGCCGATAGTTTTTCTGAGTTGCGTCCATTTGTGCATGGAGCGGCTGAGAAGGGTCCGCTGTCATTATACAGTGCGAAAGCAGCCTCTAGAGCCGGAAATCACTGACACCTATGGCGCCTTTCCACTGCATGGTACGACTCGGCTCGGCACGGCTCAGTACGGTTCGGCTCGGCACGGTTTGCGTTTCCACTGCAGTTCAGTACCGCTTTAGAGTGGGCGGGATTATTCACGTCATTATAGTTGCGCCGCCTCTACCACGACTACTGAAAAAACTTTTTCATTCCGCATCGCCCCATCAAGCTCTCGCTGGATCCGCTCCTCTGCTATCAACGAGAGGAACGTCTGTTCTTCCGCAACAGACAACAAAACTTTTTGGTTGTTAAAAAAAAGGTGTGCTCGTTCAAAACAATTGCGTTCGATCCTTCGCTGGCTGTGCTGATTTAAATCACTGATTTAAATCAGTGACGCAGGTAGTGACGATTCTCTCCGGCCAATCCGTGATCAGCAGAGTTTACACTTCCACGTGTTCGGGTTTGGAAACGGTACGGTTCACTTGGAACCCCAACCAAGGTGGTACTAAAAACAGTACCAGGTACTGAACCCAGTGGAAAACCCCCAAAAAGTGAACCGAACCGTACCGTGGCGTACCATGCAGTGGAAAAGCACCACTAGTGTTGTTGGTGGACCAATGAGGATGAGGGGGAGAATCCCCCCCCCAGATGCAGATTTAAATGCAGCCGACAGAAAGGGTCCGATCAATGTTTTACATTAAATTACATTATATTTGTCCCAAATCATTGTTAATGTACATAATGACTTCACCCTATGCTGTAAAATTGTGTATTGTGCATTTTTCAGTTAATCGTTTGTCTTTCTGTGGCTCTCATAAAGTATGCTTCATTTATTGAGCTATAATATAGATCGCAACTTCTCTTTCTGTTTGCTCTGTTTATTTAAACACCGAACTTCAAACTCATCTATGCCACATTGTTCATTATTGCAGTGAACCCTTGCCCATTTGGGGATTTAAATAAACTTAGACTGCCGCTTGAACTGAACGTGATGCATCCGGTTTGTGTAATACCTGCAAGTTCTCCTAGACGTGGGCAGCCCTGTGCTATTGGATAATTAGATAATTATCGTGTTCTAAATCAGAAGCATATAAAGTGTGCGATTATGGTCCGTGTACTTTTGTGTCCATTCATTTTACATTTTTTTAACCAAGTAGTGAAATACGGAAAATGCGATTGTTTCTTTAATGGTTCAAACACTGATGAATAGAATAAGCAGACACAAACAAATTTAAATTTTTCAAAATTCGTAAGACAATCTTTTACGATAATTGTATGCATTATAAACATTGAAATAAGCATGTTTTTTTTTCATGATGTTAATGCACCCTCACTAATTTCAGAAGTACCCTCAGTGATTTGATTCTGGAACCAGGCCTGCCTGTACCAGGAGATTATATTTTTAAATATTTCTATAATATGTTTATATATTTACCACGTATATATTAAAGCCTCCTGTGCATAGCACATTAACACGATGTACTGTATGCTTTAACCGACCGCTTGGTGCTCTCCAATACCTTGACCCAGATAGCACACAAAATTATGACGAAATGATGCCACAATATATAATTTCATGATGATAAAGTTTCCAGGAATCTGCCATGTCTATTTTAAAATCATATTTGTCTGTGTCTGCATTAGTCCAGAGATGGCTCTAGTTCTCAACAGAACATGTGGGAAAAGCATTACTTTTTAAATTTGGCCAAAGAAAACATAAAATTGAAAAATAATTCTACATTTCTATATTAATTTGTGCATCAAATGTTTGTTAAAGGTGCAAAAAGTCATAAACAAAAATCAGAAAAAGTCAATTTTTTACTTTTTTGGGCAGCATTTTGTGTGTATGGTTTAAATTTACATTTTTGTTTTCAGCATAGCATTTAAAGGCTTAGTTCACCCAAAAATGAGAATTCTGTCATGTCGTTCCAAACCCGTAAGACCTTCGTTCATCTTCGGACTATTTTACCGATGTTCTTGCTATGTTTCTGGACCTGGGAACATTGCAGTTGTGTTGCTGTCTATGGGAGGGTCAGAGAGCTCTCAAAATTAATCAAAATATCTTAATTTGTGTTCCGAAGATGAACGAAGGTCTTACGGGTTTGGAACGACATAAGGGTGTGTAATTAATGACAGAATTTTCATTTTTGGGTGAACTAACCCTTTAAAAATACAATAATCATTTTTTTTTCGTCATGGTTAAAAAAACGAAAAATGAATGCATGCAAAAGTTCACAGACCAAGTATACATACAATATCCGTATTTCATTTTAATGCTTTTGCCTTTGTGTAGATATAAAGATGCCCATCTTTAAGCATGACTTTTGAAATGAAATAGGAACACTTTACAATAAGAGCCCATTTTTGAACTTACATGTAGAAGTAGTGTTCCCTGTTAGAGTTATTCATTTCAACATGTCTATTACTATCAGTTTTAAATTTTAAAGTTTCTTCTACTAACAATAGTCATTAAACGATGAACTAACTTTAATGATCGATATAATAATTAATATTTAAATTTGTATTCATTTACAAAGTATGGGTCAGTACTGTTTTTTTTTGTTTTATAGTAAAGCACTATTTTTGTTTTCGTTCAGTTTAAAAACTATCAGTTGATTAATCGGCATTGGCCAGTGCAGTCCAACCTAACTATCGGCATCAGTAAAATCCATCGGTCGACCTCTAGCTTTTCTGCCTTGTTTTCTTTTTCTCACACAACGTAAAATGTAAGCCTATCAGATGTAGGAAACATGCAGAAACAAGGTTGTGTTGTTGAGATGAATGTCACCCTGGTATCCACACGTTATTGCCCTTCTATAGTCCTGTCCAACTTTCCTTGTGTAACAGCCCATCTCCCGGTATCTCCTCCGTGCTATTGAGATTGTGCTAGGAGACACACCACACCTTCCGGTGGCACGTATTGAATTGCCATCCTGGAGGAGCTGGACTACCTGTGCAACCTGATTGGGTTGCAGGGACTGCCACATTGTAGTAATAATGAGAAGTAGTGAGAAGGACCCTAACAAAATGCAAAACTGGAGAAAGATCTGTCAGGAAGTATAACATTTAGTAATTTAGCAGACGCTTTTATCCAAAGCGACTTACAATTGGGGGCTACATAAAGCGATTCTTCTTAAAGAGGCAAACAGACAGAGGAAGTGCTCGTAATACCAAGTTTCTGGCATTTGTTCAAATAAGTACAAGCTATAAAGAGAAGGAATAAATAAAGAGAGTTTTTTTTAATTTTTTTTTTAAGTCAAGTAGCTTCGAAAGAGATGAGTTTTCAGCTGTCGCTTGAAAATTGTCAGGGATTCAGCATTCCGGATAGGGGTGGGAAGATCGTTCCACCAGCCAGGAGTGGTGAACGAGAATGTTCTGGAAAGGGATTTTGAGCTTCTCGGTGAAGGTACCACGAGGCGTCGCTCACTAGCGGATCTCAGACTTCTGGAGGGGATGTAAATTCGTAGTAGTGAGTGGAAGTAGGTGGGTGCTGAGTCTGTGGCTGTTCTTTATGCAAGCATCAATGTCTTGAACTTTATTCGGGCCGCAACCTGTCAGCCAGTGCAAGGAGATAAAGAGAGGTGTAACATGGGCTCTTTTGGGCTCGTTGAAGACCAGTCGTGCCGCTGCATTCTGAATCATTTGTAGAGGTTTGATTGTGCTTGATGGGAGTCCAGCAAGAAGAGCATTGCAGTAGTCCAGCCTAGAAGTGACAAGGGCCTGGACAAGACGTTGTGTTGCATGCTCTGTTAGAAAGGGCCTGATTTTTCTGATGTTTTGCAATGCAAACCTGCAAGATCGAGCTTTTTTTTGCAATGTGGTCTTTGAAGGTCAGCTGCTCATCAAAGTTTACACCAAGATTTCTGACCGAAGTTGATGGGGTAATTGTAGAAGAACCTAGCTGGATGGAAAAATCATACTGTAGAGTTGGAGTGGCAGGGAAGACAAGAAGCTCAGTCTTTGCCAGGTTGAGCTGTAAGTGATATTCTTTCATCCATGCCGAGATGTCTGCCAGGCAGCCTGAGATCCGTGCAGCTACCGTTGGATAAGTAGAGAGCAATTGTTTGACCACCTCCTGCAAAACCATTCTTTTTTGGGGGGTTGTCTTGCTGTTTCCTCTCCAGTGTACCTGTTGTTACTTTCATTTGCACCAAAGCAGGTAAAACGTATACACAAGCACTTATGCTTCTTAACCGGACAGATTGATGTCCCTAAAGTTTAACTGACTTGGTGGTATACTTTGATGATTAAGTGTTACCTTAATTTTTTGAGCAGTATAGTTGGGTCATTCCGTGTCAACTTTAAAACTAAACTAAAACTAAAATTTTTGTTAATATATTGCTCCAGCAGTAAATTGTTAAATTGTACACATTTTCAGTGGTCAAAAACCAAATGGGGATCACGTTGTATACAGATGAGTAATGTCTGAAGAACAAATAATGTAGCATGTGAATGGAGCCTTAATGGGTGTTTTTTTTACAGACTCGTCATGTAAAGTTGATGTTTAAAAAGTTAAAGTCTATGTAAAGCAATATTAAATAAATGTGTTCTGAGTTTGTCACAGCACAAAAAAATGTGTTAAGCACCTAGCCAAATTTGAATGTTAAAAAAATAAATAAAATAAGTTATAAAAATCTTGAAAAAATAAGCTGTATTCTCTGCTCTCAAGTTTGTAAAACTATCCAGTGTAAAATGTTCTCTGCAGAGTGTAGTGAATTTGCTTTCGCCAACCTAGGGAGGCGAAATGGTGATGGGTGATGAGTACTCATGTCACCAATGATGTTATGATTTTTGGATCACGTGTCACTTAAGGTGGGGTTATGAGTATATCACATAAGAAAGATTGGTGGGATCTCTAACTTGTAGAACCTCTTACTGTATCATCAACACAAGGAAGACACAAGTGTAATAAAATACATTTATTAACAAAAGATGGACAAGAGTAATCGACAACTACTAAATAAATAAGAACCATGAATAAAAAAGAAATAAAGTGCATAAGATGTATAAAATGCAAGTGATTATGTTGGGTGTTGCTATGTCAGAGCTATGTTATCTGGAAAGATAAACTGTTGCTACTCTGAAACAAATAAGGTGAAGGACCTTATTATGCATCAAACAAATACGTGAAAGATTATTTATCAACTGCAATCAGCTAATATAATATCTAATGTAAATTAGGCAATCATATACTGATAATATACAACAATGCCAAGGTCTCTGGAAGAGGTTTGGATAAGTGATAATTACATTTTCTGTGGTTGAGGGAGCAGTCCGGTGGTGGCGACTTCATCCACTCTCCTGGAGCACCAAAGGGTCCTAAAATCTGGAACACACTGATGTGGCCCTGGAGTAGGTGCAGAAGGTCCTTGCCTGGAACACGCAGATGAAAGTACCTTGAAGTGAAGGTTTGCTCGCCGGAGCTTAACCTTGTTGCAAATGTGTGTATGTCTTCTACCTCTCTGGGCTAGAGACTCAGAACTTGGTCAATCCACATTGTCTCTCTAGGATGGAGACTCAAGGTGTGCTGCATCTGTTGTTGTCTCGCTGGACAAAGACTCTAAACGTAGAATATCTCTCTCCTCACCGGCTGGAGGCTCAGAAAGTGGTCTTATCTGTTGCTGCCTCACAAGCTGGAGACTCAGGACTTGGTATCTGTTATTGCCTCTTCCCGCATGGGCCAGAGGTTCAGAATGTTGATGTTTCTGTCTCTCGGAATGGGAGACTCAGAACGAGTGTATCTGCTAGTGTCTCACCCTTGCAGGACGGAGACTAAGAACGGTGTATCTGCTATTGTCTCTCTGGATGGGACACTCAGAACGGATATCTGTTACAGTCTCTCTGGACGAAAGACTCAGAACTTGTTGATCTGTTAGTGTCCCTTCCCTTTCAGGACTCAGACTCAGAACAAGGAGTGTCTTTTGGAAAGGTATCTTTATCCCTTTCCGATGAGGAGGAGATTGCAATTTGCCACTTCTCCATTTCAGTGCTGTGATTGGCTGTTTACATGAAAGTGGGGGAACATGGTGTGGCCCACCCTTCTTTCCTCCTGTAGAAGTTATTTGCATAGTCCAAACACAAATTTAGAAAACTGTCACTAAAGTTTTACTATGTGCATTTTTCACTTACCAAACCACAACCAGAAACATTAAGTCCAAACATGATGGAAAAAGATTGAACTGTCATGCATGCATTCATTTGTCCATTAGCAGCTGAGTTTGTGTAAGATGTTACATTACACATTGCTGTCACTGAGAATACTTATTTCTCTGAATAAGTATAAGATGTGTATGTTGTAGTTTGCATCAATTTAAGGTTTGAGAACATAGATATGAATGGATTTGGGTGTAACTCTGTGATCTCTCTGTTTCACCCACTGTTGCTGCGTCCAGAGGTCCTAAGGAATTTTTATGGAGGTCACCGGCTAAAACCTTAGGAATCAGTCTGTTGGTGGGTGAAGCGCAGAAACTGCATTTTGACCATGAGAAGTCCTGTCCTTCCCGGGCTTTGTAACAAAGGTTGTCCTCCTGCCCTCTAAGAGGTATAAGGCTGTTGTCCTGGCATTTTATTGGTGTGTTGGACAGTTGCTTATCTTAATCCACCAAGATCCAATCAAACAGCAACAAACCTTTGTCCACTATTGTGGTCAGAGAGGGGCCCTGCCATAAACTGGGCCCTGGAATGTGCTGTTCACTACAAAAGGCGGGTTTTGGTGGTGATCCTTAGCTCTACATCAAGGTGGCTCTTCACAAAATTTAATCCACCTCTTCTTGATATCATCATTTTTTAGGAAATGTAAATAAGGAGACCGAGCTGTTTTGTAAATGATCGCAACCAAGTAATATGCATTTATGTGATGAAGGCATAGCTAGCAAGCAAACTGTAGGCTGTAGTAACTAATGGTAATGACAGTACGCTTCGCGCGTTGAGCAGGTAACCACTGTGCTAGTGCTCTCTTATTAGGGCCTGTTGGGGGAGGTGCTTCATCAAGAAAAAGGCCATCGTTCAGGCCACCCAAAAAATCCTGAACACAAAAATGGTGAAAAACTTTTTAACGGTCTAACGCCACAATTCAGTACTACGTAGTTCACAGTCTTTGTAACACGTTTTCAGCAATACATTTCTAACATTTATAATGGGATTAGAAACAAATCTCTGAATTGCCTTTTACATGGACTTTAAAGTTATGACTGTTTTGTCTTGTTCCCAGTTGTTGATGTGTGGTACAGGAGATATTAACGTGCAGGACTTTAAAGCTCATGCTGTAATTGTTGGAGGGTCATGGCACTTCAGAGAAAAGGTAAGTGACTTAATGTTAAATATATTTCATCCTTTTTTCAAGGTATGCACTTAACATAGGTTTATACAGAAATAGGGTTGGGTACCGTTCACATTTTAACCGGTACAGTATCGGTACCTGGATTTTGGTGCCAGTACCTTTTTTCAGTACTTTACTCTCGGTGTAATTACAAAAACATTTATTTCACTGAAAAAAATAAGTCCAAAAGTCTCAATTTCAACATTTTGAACAATAGGGCTCTACAAACCTTTTCTCCCCCCTTTTTTGTCACAACTTTGTAAATTTATTACAAATAAAAAAACTGAATTAAGTATTCATACCCTTAACTAAATATTTAGCTGAAGCACCTCTACAGCCTCAAATCTTTTTGGGTATGATGCGACAAGCTTTGCACATCAGCATTTGGCAGTTATCTGCCATTCTTCTCCTCGCCTCTTCACCTCTCAATCTCTGTCAGGTTGGATGGGGGCAGACGCATATTTTCAGGTTTCTCCAGAAATATTTGATTGGGTTCAATCCCAGGCTGTGGCTGGGCCACTCAAGGACATTCACAAAGTTGTCTATAAGCCACTCTTGTAGTGTGCTTAGGGTCATAGTCCTGTTGGAAGGTGAACCTTCTGCCCAGTCTGAGGTTCTGAATGTTCTGGACTGGGGTTTCTTTAAGGATATCTCTATATTTTGGTGCATTGAGCTTTTCTTTCTACTTTCTACTCTGACGAGTCCCTCACTCCCTGCCGCTGAAAAACAGCCCCACAGCATGAGGCTGCTACCACCACACTTTACTTTTTGGATGCTACTCTGCAGGTGATGAGCAGAGCTGGTTTCCTTCAAACATGATGTTTGGAATTGAGGTTCATCAGATCAGAGTATATTGTTTCTCACAGTCTGAGGGTCCTTTAGGTGCTTTTTTGCAAATTCCATGTGTGTTTTCATGTGTCTTAACTGAAGAGAGTAATGAGTTTGGCCACACCGCCATAAAGCCCAGATCAGTGGAGTGTTGCAGTGATGTTTGTCCTTCTGTAGGTTTCTCCCATCTGCATATATGATCATGGAGCTCAACTAGAGTGACCATCAGGTTCTTGGTCACCAGTCTAGACAAGGCCCTTCTCTATCAGTTGCTCAGTTTGGCCAGGAGGCCAGCTCTAGGAAGAGTCCTGGTTGTTTCAAACTTCTTCCATTAAGGGTAACGGAGACTACATGCTTCTGTGACCCTTCAATGAAACAGATCTTTTTTTCTGAACTCTTCCCCAGATGTGTAGCTTGACGCAAACCTGTTTCTGAGCTCTACAGGCAGTTCTTTTGACATCAGGGCTTGGTTTTTGCTCTGATATGCCCTAACCTGTTAGAACTTTTATCAAGACGTGTGTGCCTTTGCAAATCATACTCATTCAATTGAATTAGCCACAGGTTAACTTCACTCGAAGTGTAGTAACATCTACAAGCAATATGAATGCTCCTGAGGTAAATTTCAACTGTCCCAGATAAGGGTATGAGTACTTATGCAATGGAATCATTTAAGTTTTTTATTTTTAATAAATTTGCACATATGTTAAAAACCTGTTTTTTGCGTTACCATTTTGGTGTATGGAGTGTAGACTGATGTGGGAAAAAAGGTAAATTTAAAGAGCATTTACATAAGGCATCACCTTTTTTACATATTACGTTTAGTTCACTTAGCCGACGCTTTTATACCAAGTGACTACAAATGAGGACCAATAGAGCAATCAAAATAACAAAAAGGCAACCATATTTTAATGCAAATGACAAGTCTGGTTAGACCTAACGCAGTACACTGGTGGTTGATATCTTCTATAATATAATATATCATATATATATATATATATAATATATATATGAATATATATAATATATATATATACATGGTACGGAAAAGTATCAGACCCCCTTAAATTTTTCACTCTTGTTATATTGCAGCCATTTGCTAAAATAATTTAAGTAAATTTTTTTTCCTCATTTAATTGTACACACACAGCACCCCATATTGACAGAAAAACAGAATTGTTGACATTTTGCAGATTTATTAAAAAGAAAAAATGAAATATCACATGGTCCTAAGTATTCTGACCCTTTGCTGTGACACTCATTTATTTAACTCAGTTGCTGTCCATTTCTTCTGATCATCCTTGAGATGGATCTACACATTCATTTGAGTCCAGCTGTGTCTGATTATACTGATTGGACTTGATTAGAAAAGCCACACACCTGTCTATATAAGACCTTACAAGCTCACAGTGCATGTCAGAGCAAATGAGATTCATGAGGTCAAAGGAATTGCCTGAACAGAATTGTGGCAAGGCACAGATCTGGACAAGGTTACAAAAAAACTTCTGCTGCACTTAAGGTTCCTAAGAGCACAGTGGCCTCCATATCCTTAAATGGAAGACGTTTGGGACAACAAGAACCCTTACTAGAGCTGGCCGTCCGGCCAAACTGAACTATCGGGGGAGCAGAAGCCTTTGTGAGAGAGGTAAAGAAGAACCCAAAGATCGCTTTGGCTGAGCTCCAGAGATGCAGTCGGGTGATGGGAGAAAGTTGTATAAAGTCAACCATCACTGCAGCCCTCCACCAGTCGGGTTTTTATGGCAGAGTGGTCCGACGGAAGCCTTTCCTCAGTGCAAGACACATGAAAGCCCTGCATGGAGTTTGCTAAAAAACACTTGAATAAGATTCTCTGGTCTGATGAGACCAGGATAAAACTTTTTGGCCTTAATTCTAAGCGGTATGTGTGGAGAAAACCAGGCACTGCTCATCACCTGTCCAGTACAGTCCCAACAGTGAAGCATTGTGGTGGCAGCATCATGCTGTGGGGGTTTTTTTCAGCTGCAGGGACAGGACGACTGGTTGCATCGAGGGAAAGATGAATGCGGCCAAGTACAGGGTTATCCTGGATGAAAACCTTCTCCAGAGTGCTCGGACCTCAGACTAGGTTGAAGGTTTACCTTCCAACAAGACAAATACCCTAAGCACACAGCTAAAATAACAAAAGAGTGGCTTCACAACAACTCTGTGACTGTTCCTTGAATGGCCGCCCGAGCCCTGACTTAAACCACTGGAGCATCTCTGGAGAGACCTAAAAATGGCTGTCCACCATCGTTTACCATCCCACCTGACAGAACTGGAGAGGATCTGCAAGGAGTAATGGCAGAAGATCCCCAAATCCAGGTGTGAAAAACTTGTTCCATCTTTCCCAAAAAGACTCATGGCTTTATTAGATCAAAGGGGCTTCTACTAAATACTGATCAAAGGGGTCTGAATACTTAGGACCATGTGAATTTTCAGTTTTTCTTTTTTAATAAATCTGCAAAAATGTCACCAATTCTGTTTTTTCTGTCAATATGGGGTGCTGTTTGTACATTGAGGAAAAAAAATTAACTTGATTGTTTTAGCAAATGGCTGCAATATAACAAAGAGTGAAAAATTTAAGGGGGTCTAAATATTTTCCGTACCCACTGTATATATATATAAGATACAACCACACACAAGAAAACAAGTAGATATAATAGAAAAAAATAGAAAGCTAGTGTTAGAAAAATAGAAAGCACTGTGTGTATATGTTAGTGAGCACTTCTCCTTTGCAGAGATAATCCGTCCACCTCACATGTGTGGCATATCAAGATGCTGATTATATAGCATGATTATTGCACAGGTGTGCTTAGGCTGGCCACAATAAAGGGCCAATCTAAAATGTGCAGTTTTATCACACAACACAATACCACAGATGTCGCAAGTTTTGAGAGAGCATGCAATTGGCATGCTGACTGCAAGAATATCCACCAGAGCTGTTGCCCGTCAATTGAATGTTCATTTCTCTACCATAAAACGCCCCCAAAGGCATTTCAGAGAATTTGGCAGTACAACCAACTCACAACCGCAGACCACGTGTAACCACACCAGCCCAGGACCTCCACATCCAGCAATCGGTTTGCATAACCTAATAATTTCTGCACAAACTGTCAGAAACTGTCTCGGGGAAGCTCATCTGCATGCTCGTTGTCTTCATCGGGGTCTCGAGCTGACTGCAGTTTGTCGTCGTAACCAACTTGAGTGGGACTCGATGGCGTCTGGCACTTTGGAGAGGTGTTCTCTTGAATCCCGGTTTTCACTGTACAGGGCATATGGCAGACAGCGTGTATGGCGTCGTGTGGGTGAGCGGTTTGCTGATGTCAACGCTGTGGATCGAGTGGCCCATGGTGGCGGTGGGGTTATGGTATGGGCAGGCGTATGTTATGGACAACGAACATGGGTGCATTTTATTGATGGCATTTTGAATGCACAGAGATAACCGTGACGAGATCCTGAGGCCCATTGTTGTGCCATTCTTCCACGACCATCACCTCATGTTGCAGCGTGATAATGCACTGCCCCATGTTGCAAGGATCTGTATACAATTCCTGGAAGCTGAAAACATCCAAGTTTTTGCATGGCCAGCATACTCACCGGACGTGTCATCCATTGAGCATGTTTGGGATGCTCTGGATCTGCGTATACGACAGCGTGTTCCAGTTCCTGCCAATATCCAGCAACTTCGCACAGCCATTGAAGAGGAGTGGACCAACTTTCCACAGGCCACAATCAACAACCTGATCAACTCTATGTGAAGGAGATGTGTTGCACTGCTTGAGGTAAATGGTGGTCACACTAGATACTGACTGGTTTTTGGACCCCCTGGACCCCCAATACAGTAAAACTGCACATTTTAGAGTGGCCTTTTATTGTGGCCAGCCTAAGGCACACCTGTGCAATAATCATGCTGTCTAATCAGTATCTTGATATACCACACCTGTGAGGTGGATGGATTATCTCGCAAAGGAGAAGTGCTCACTAACACAGATTTAAGACAGATTTGTGAACAATATTTGAGAAAAATAGACCTTTTGTGTACATAGAAAAAGCCTTAGATCTTTGAGTTCAGCTCATGAAAAATGGGGGCAAAAACAAAATTGTTGTGTTTATAATTTTGTTCAGTGTATGTTGGGGAACATCACCAAAAAAAATTTTTTCTCCTACCTTATTTTACCTTAGAATAAGAATATGAAATATTTCCCTTGACCACACTATTTGCTACATTTTATCATCTATTTCTCAACATGAGAATATTCAAATGCAAAGATTTTTCCCCCTAAAAATATAGAAAGATTTCTATCAAACGATACCAACCTTTTGACTACAGTCTTCAAGTTATGAGTCATTATTTTTGTGTATGCCACTCAGAAAAAAACATCAACTTCAGAGAGGCAAAAATACCTTCGGGGCTTAAAGGGTTAAATAAACCGAGAATATGAGCTCTTATCCCTTTGTCATTATTTTTTTAACACCAGTATGTGATAGTTTTTCACACATTTTTCCTCTCACACATACTCTGCTTATCTCTCAGCAGAGAAAACGTCTGTTTTTCCGTCTTTTAGTTTTCAAAACAGACCAATTCGCAGCCCTTTGCAAGCTTATACTTGTAACTGATGGACATACGAATCATACCTAAACAGAACTCCCTCACTTCGAAACTGTAGGCTTCCACCACAGAAGCGCAGCACACACTCACATATCTCTGGCATGAGCAGAGTTTCATTGAAGGAGGGGGGGGTGTCCAAAATTACAGATGAAAGATAACTAACGCCGCAGGGGTCATCTTCATTATCAATAGATATACAAACAGTTAAAGCTGCAGTTCCGTAAGTTTTGCCTCTTTGTCGCCGTCTCTGTTTGAAAACCTGAAATTGCAGCTGTCTGCGGAATTATCTTTCTTGCGTGGGTTGTGCTCCAGCACGGATGAATATAATCTTTTGAGGAGTATATGTGTGTGGCAGTCAGTCACCGCACCGGTGTGAATCCTATATCTTAATCACAGATTCTAGCCTACGTCTTGTATGACCCAAATAAGAATTTTCACCATTTCCATCTGAACAAGTAACAAGTCTGTCACGTTTGTTCTGACCAACTGAGGAAAAAAGCATTACAATAAATCACGCTACCAATGCTGATTAAATCTAAATTAGCTCATATCACATCAAACCATGCTAATTATTATTATTGTTATACTTTATTTTATATTAATGTTAACAACCTCAGCATTGGTGACTATGAGTAGTGTATTAGCGTGTAGATTTCAATTTCTGTACAGTCTAATCTCTAATTGTCATACCATTCGAATTTAATTTTAAGAAATTATTTTAACCCAAAAAGCAAATTATGCTCGCTCGAAGTGGTTTGTCTTTAAAATAACAGCTCTGTGGTAGTCCCCATGCTATCTAATCAGAAGCACATTTAAAACCGCAATATAATTTTACAAGCCGCCATCAAAATTATAAATTGTATTATTCCAGCTGCTGTGAGAAAAGGCTATACACGATCTGCCACCTGCAGGATCCTCACATACGATAGCCTAGTAGCCGGGACAACTTTTTATGTTTACAGACATGACGTAATGACGCAGTGGCATGCTCGAATTTCCCGCAAATTCCTACCAGTACCACTCAAATTAGAAAACATTATTATAAGCTAACCGTTGTGAATCGGGCTAAAGTAAGGCGGTAGTTTTGAACACTGGCTTGTTATGTACTTGCTCAAATGCTGATTTCGGATCATTTTTAACCAAAAAAAATTACGGACTGCAGCTTTAATTCTGCCGAAATACATAATAAATGAAACTCTGAACCGAACGTCCTGCATGAAGTATGAAACACGTTGGCAGAAAACTGCGGAGTAACAAGCTCAAGTCAGCAAAAACTAATTGTAGTAGACGTGGTTGCTAGAACTTTACCATAAAAAATATGACAGCTTAATTTTAAGTGTTGCAGGTTGAACATAAATTTACAGTAAAAAAAAAAAAATATATATATTGCATTAACTGACAGTAAAAAAAAAGTATATTTCATTAACTGAAATAGTTAATATACTAAACTATTAAAATGTGCTTTGTACCTTTTATAATATACTGCTACCTTAAAGCTAACAAGCTACCTTAAAACACAGATGATAAAGAGAAAACTAATTGATAAATTAAAGTTCATTACAAGTAGCTTTCCCACATGCTAAATTAAATACTAATATAGAAAGTGCATACAAAACACCATAAAATAATGCAGTAGACATTAAATTAATGTAACATCAAACCTAATGTACATAACTGATGAGATAAAAATAAGAAGAAACTCCACTGAAAAACAATCAATTGTAAGCAGTCACAAAGGGAACTCTGTCCATCTTATTTTTAACTTCCAAAGTCAGTATTTTATTGTAAAATTCCCATTAGCTGTCCCGTTAGATTTGTTACAGTTTTTCACTGTATGGAAACTTACCATTAACCACTTCTTAGGTTTTTACTGCAGTGTTTTTATAATATTTTTACCATTAAAATTACAGTCTTTATATACAGTGTAGTTTTCCCGTTTTTACAGTTTTAGTCTTCACTAACATTTGTGAAAAAGATGCAATTTTATGCTGTCTTCATTTGCTGACCAAAAGGAGATAAAGCTATATTGCGTGAGTGAGCGTTTGTTGAGCATGTGAAGAAGTTATGTGAAGAATGACCTCTGTGTTGCTGACGAGATGAATTTGGTCATCGTCTCACTGTGAGAACAGACATATATGACGCCTCTCATATGACGACATTGTGTTGTAAAACTCATGTCTTATGTGGCCTTTTGGTCACTGCTGTCTTTCTGCAACCAGCGTCAGCAGTTTTCTGGTTAAAACCCATCATTACAGAGCCAACTGTGGTGTGTGTGTGTGTGTGTGTGTGTGGGTGTGGTTGTTGTGTGTGTGGTGTGTGTGTGTGTGTGTTGTTGTGGTGTTAAGAGAGAGCTCTCAGCTCTGTGTGAACAGGCACCACCATTTAAGTTTGCTGTGAAAAAAGCAGCATGGTTTCAGGCCAACAGAGACGCGTCCGGGCATTCAGCCCTGCAGCAGATGAACACAGTAAACCTTCTGATTCATGAGGCGCTTCGGCCGGTTTATATGGAGCTGTTAGTGTGCCACACCATTACACTGATGAAGGAGACGCACCTCATAAACATGCGCTTTCTGGTGAGCTGAAGCACTGATTTATAGTAACCAAAGAATCAGTTCAAGCTTTTAGTCTTGATGTGAATGTCAGTCCAGATCTTCCGATGTTATATAATAGATTTGTGTAATGAAAGACCCATGTAATCATTATTCATTGATAATCAACTATGAGCTTTTTTATTCCACTTTTTCTATTTTCTTTGCAGCAGAATAGCTTTTTATTTTTTTATGTTATTTTTTGCAGTTTAGGTGTCGTAACCTTGTGCATTTGTTCATTTGTAGAAAAGCTTGAAAAATTGGCCAAATGATTGAAATAATTTAAGTTGTTTTTTTATGTTTTTGAAATAAGTCTCTTCTTTGGGTTTGAGGTGTTTGACAAGCTGTAAGCAATGCATTTCATCATGAGCGTGTGTGTCTGTCTCTGTGTGTGTGCGTGTGTGGGTGTGTTGTGTGTGGGTGTGGTGTGTTTGTGTGTAGTGTGTGTTGTGTGTGTGTGAGCATGTGTTGGTATTTAGCCGTCTGTTCTGGTATTTGGCTTCGGTTCATTTAAATGACCAGAGCAGCTGCAACCAGCAGGAAGTTTAATGACCGAAATGAAGTTACAAACCTCCCCGAGTGATTCCTCCACACTGTGGGAGTAAAAATCATATGTGTGTGTTTATATGTGTGCATGTGTTTATTTTTATTCTGTGAAATGCCTTGGCATCTCATTACATGTTTACATTCCATATAGGTTTACATCGGCTCAGCTGAATGAAAGACGATGTGCATGATTGTGCCGGCAAGAATCATACAGCATCAGATAATACAGCCCTGGAGTTTCGTATGATCAGTCATCTCATTTTCCTGTTGCTTTTCACTTATACACAAACACCATCAAAAATACATATTTTTTTTTTTTTAGAAATTGTACATTTAAATAACAATTAAATTAATTGATTAATTTCTGATAGGTATCCAAATATCTTACATATCTGAAATTATTTTAAAATTTTTTTGGTTAATTAAGTATTATAGATAGATATCGTAGTATTATATATAAATATATATATAATTAATATATAATATATATATATATATATATATATATATATTATATAATGAATTTGAACCAACAATGTCTGTCTGTATATATAACTCTGTAGATAGTCTTTTGCTTTCATGATGCATAGAAACTCATAGGGTTTATTACCTTATATTTATGGCATCATTTTTGTCAAGCAGCCCTCATAAAGCATCAAGCAGCACCTGTCCTAACATGCTCATACCACACACAGGCCACACGTCACCATCCCAGAATCACGTGAAACCGGCCGCGTTCAGAACACCCTGACCTGTGGTGAAACACAAACATCATCCGCTGCGTTCCTTCTGAGGGTTTTCTTTCAGACATTTTTCTTCTTCTGCCACTTTGTGTTTTTGATGGTGTTGCCAGTGAGGTTCCTGATATATGTATTTCTGATATTTAGCAGCACATCTGTATTGCAGTAAAGCACAGATTGTGGTTTCTGTATCATTCTCTCATTGGCTGATGTGTCTGTAGTTTATCTTAAGGTGAGCATTAATGTAGAATTATGGGCTATAACAGAAGAGAATGAATAGAAAACCGTCTTAGAAATGGTCAGCTTTGTGAGTATTCTGAGTAGTACGTATATTATGAACAGAAAGAATGTTGATATAGGGAAATTAATTAAGCACAGTTTGATCATTAAAATGAACATTATATGTTATATTAAAACGATTAATCTATTAAATATATGTTATATGATAATAATGTATGAGTAATCATAATTAAAGTTTTAATAAACCAAAAAAATACAATATTGTTTTTTATAAATAATTCCCTTTTAAGGTTTTTTTAATAAATTATATTTTCTTATATAATATGTTCCTTATTTTAAATATCTATTCTTTATTTTGTTTGGCCAACAGTTTATTTAATAGGATATTAAAATAAGAACATATTATTATAAGAAAATATAATTTTTATAAAAAACTAAAAGGTGAATTATTAAATCAACTTTTGTGGTCAACAAAAGACTCATGCAGGTTTGGAATGCATGCGTTTGTTGTTTGTGTGTGTGGGTGTGTGTGTGTGTGTGGTGTGTGTGTGTGTTTGTGTGGTGTGTGTGTGTGTGTGTGTATGTGTGTGTTGTGTATTGTGTGTGCGGGCACGTTCGTGGCGTGTGCGTGAGTGTGTGTTTGATATGACTGGTAAAACAGTAGTCGTGTATTGGTTCTCTCTCTTTCTGTTGGCTGTGCCCCATCCTGAACACTCGCCCTCTTCATCTCTCTCTCTCTCTCTCTCTCTCTCGACCGAGCGAAAGAAGAAAGAGTTTTGACAGTTCGGTCAACTGAGAAACCCTCAGGACCTTCAGCTTCCAGATTCAGTTTTATAGTCTTACTGAGCTCTCTCTCTCTCTCTCCACACACACACCCACACACACACACACACACTCCACACACACACACACACACAAAAATGGAAGAAACATGGCCAATAACTATTATACCATATCTAAAGTAGTCCATATGGCTTGATAATATCACATCAGGCTTGCATGATAAAATGCATTCGTTCTTCAAAACTAATCCTTTTGTGCTCAGTAAATGATGGTTTGTAGGTGTACTGTCTCTTTAAGACAGCGGTATGCAGATGAGTGCGTCACATGCTTCTCTAACCACCTTCACTCTTCAGAAAGGACTGTTGTAATGAGTGCTCTCATGTGCTATTAGTGTTTTCAATCACGTCACACACACACCACAACACACACACACACACACACATCAACTCAGATTACTTTTTCAAGTAAACGAGTAAATGTTACTGTAAGTCCTAAACTAAATAGAAATATGCAATGAATTAATCTCCCTTAACAAACACAAAAAACACAGATTCATATTCCTCAAATGACTAAAAATACTGCAACTACTATAATATGATGCAAACCGCAAGACTTAAATGTTAAACACAGAATACCGTATGTATTTAATCCCATTCTATTAACCAATGTCTTTGCTTCAGACCTTCGATGATCCAGTTCAACCGTACTAATAAGCACAAATTACCAAACATTTGTGTGTCTTTTTATATTGCTTTTTTTATTGTTGAAATTTCTTTCTTCTTTCTTTCTTCATTCTTTCTACTGTACGGACGTACATTTACATTTCCTTCAGCCTGAGGTTTATTCATTTCACTTTTTGGTGTGAAAAGGCTTTTATATTTGCTGAAAATAGTTTTTTTTATTTTAAAAACCAACAAGCAAGCCCTGTCCAGATTTAAAAAGTAACTAAGTAATGTAATTATTTACTTTTTTATGGAGTAATGCAATATTTGAATGCATTACTTTTAAAAGTAACTTTCCCCAAAACTGGTCACAAGTAGGTGGAAATGCACCTGTGACGCCAACGATTGCTCATAGTGCTTGTGTTCTTGTTAAAAGCGTTTTGGTCTTGCTGCTGATGCCACATTATAATACTGACTTGTTTGTGTATGTTTTTTTGACTCTCAAGCCGTGATTCCCATTCACTTCCATTATAAGACTGACAGACTGCAACAGTTTGAGTTAAAAAAATAAAAATCTTCTTTACTGTTCTACTGAAGAACAAAAGTCACCTACATCTTGGATGCCCCGGGGGTAAGCAGATAAACATCACATTTTCATTTTTGGGTGAACTATCCCTTTAAGTTTTAACTCCTAAGAAGTCCAAAGTGCTGATCTGTGAGTGAATATTGCTGCAGGTCTTCCCTGGTCTTCTGGTTTCTGTTTGTACATGATAAGTAAAGCGCTGAAGGAAACACGTTGAGTCTGAGCATCAGTGTTTATCAAGAGTCTTTAAATCACATTATTACTCTTCTCTTGTTTCTCTTGTTTCTGAGAGATCTCGATGGATCTGCTCCACTCAGCTGTGTTTCAGCATCTTCAGCAAACCGTTGTGGGTTATATTTGAGGATTTGATTATATTCACAGGTCTTCAGAGGGTTGTGAGGAGCGGCCACGTCTCGTCATTAGTCTCATAGCAGCTGTAATTACTGTAATTAGGTGAGCAGAAGCTGTGGGAGCATCAGGCCTGTGACTCCAGAAGCAAACAGTAAATTAGAAAAGAAACATTAACGCAGGAGGTTTAATGAGCGCGCTAATGTACATGTGTGTGTGGTTTCAGTGCATTGAATTGATGTAGCAAACGGGATATAGAACTGCAATATGAATGAAATGAACAGTGTGTGTCACTAATAATGTGATGTGTAATGTGATTTTCTCTGAGTCTGAGCTTGTGTTGTGGTAATTGACCGCGGTATTCATTGGGGTGTGTCTGTTGCTGACCTTAATGTCTGTGAAGCTCTAGACTGTAATGTCCTCATGAATGCTTGCTCTTACTGATTTCATTGTTTCATTCTCATTTATCTATCTATCTATCCATCCATTCATCCATCCATCATTCTCTTATTGCTGGCCCCATAAACATTAAAGCTTTTTAGATTGATGACCTTTGCTTTTCCAAGTAACTTTTTTGATTTCCTTTTTATTTTAAGGGGTCCTATTATGCTCTTTTACAAAGTCTTGATTTTGTTTTGGGGGTGTACTAGAACAGGCTCTCATACTAGGTTGTTTCGAAAAACACATTAATTTTCACATATTTTACATTAAATTTGTAATGTGTGTGCTGTGATTGGTTAGCTGGGCCAGGCCAGTGTGTGCTGTGATTGGTTAGTTGGGCCAGTGTGTGTTGTGATTGGTTTGTTGGGCCAGTGTGTGTTGTGATTGGTTTGTTGGGCCAGTGTGTGTTGTGATTGGTCGGCTGGGCCAGTGCGTGCTGTGATTGGTTTAGCTGGGCCAGTGCGTGCTGTGATTGGTTTAGCTGGGCCAGTGTGTGCTGTGATTGGTTAGCTGGGCCTGTGTGTGTTGTGATTGGTTAGCTGGGCCATTGTGTGTGTTGTGATTGGTTAGCTGGTCCAGTGCGTGTTGTGATTGGTTAGCTGGGCCAGTGCGTGCTGTGATTGGTTAGCTGGACCAGAGTGTGCTGTGATTGGTTAGCTGGGCCATTGTGTTTGTGATTGGTTAGCTGGGCCAGTTGTGTGTTGTGATTGGTTAGCTGGGCAGTGTGTGCTGTGATTGGTTAGCTGGGCCAGTTGTGTGTTGTGATTGGTTAGCTGGGCCAGTGTGTGCTGTGATTGGGTTAGCTGGGCCAGTGTGTGCTGAGATCGGTTAGCTGGGCCAGTGTGTGCCGTGTTGTCGGCTGGGCCAGTGTGTGCTGGGATTGGTCATCTGGGCCAGTGCGTGCTGTGATTGGTCAGCTGGGCCAGTGTGTGTTGTGATTGGTTAGCTGTGCCAGTGTTTGTTGTGATTGGTTAGCTGGGCCAGTTCGTGTTGTGATTGTGTTAGCTGGGGCCCAGTGCGTGCTGTGATTGGTTAGCTGGGCCAGTGTGGGCTGTGATTGGTTAGCTGGGCCGGTGTGTGCAGTGATTGGTTAGCTGGGCCAGGGTGTGCTGTGATCGGTTAGCTGGGCCAGTTTGTGTGCTGTGATTGGTTAGCTGGGCTTGTGTGTGCTGTGATTGGTTAGCTGGGATTGTGTGTGTTGTGATTGGCAGCACTCGTCGCCTGGTCGGGAAATGTCATGCCCCTTACCATAGAGTTTCAGTGTAAATATTGCGTCAAAATCAAATAATTTGAGCGCGATTTAAACCCGGATGAATGTAACCACTCTAAGTTCGTCTGCCTTGGAAAGCTAGCGTGTCTCCGACATAGTGATAACATTCGTTGCCTTCTCTAGTGCAGCTCAACTAGGTCTCGTCCCATTCGTCGATATTTTGTGATATCACAAATCCCGGAAAATATGCGTTGTGGTCCAAACGAGTCGTTCTTTGTAGTTTTTGAAAAGTGATTTCTGTTAAAAAAAACTCCTTTTGAAGTGGACTTTGAGCTTTGCAGATTTTTTTTATGCTCAAACAGCAACGTTCCAGACTAACTAAAGTTGAAAAAGTTCCAAAGCGTAGTAGTACCCCTTTAATTTTCCCTTCCTTTTTATCATAATTAAATTCTGCATCCCTGTTTTTTTACATCAAGTCAAATCAGAAACTGCTTTGAAATTAACCACTTCAATAAACTCAAGTCAGAATGTTGTTTCTTCTTTAAACATAGTATTGTTGGAAATTAAGATATTATTAAGACTCAAGTTAAAAATCTCCCATTACGTTGCACATTTGCATATGTGTTTTGCGATTAGTCATGCATTTCTTTGCACTGAAAGCGATGTGTGTGTGTTTTGGTTCCCTGTAATCACTCACTGCTGTTTCATTCAGGAAATGGACATTTAGTTTCTCTCTCCTGATTTCTCCTTCCTGTCTGGCTGATTTATTGTGAATCTGAGATCTACGGATGCAGGAGCAAATCAGGCAGTATGAGAGCCGTAGATGGAGTGTAGGAAACGCATGTGTGTGCATCCATTAGTGTGAACGAACGGATATACAGCAGCTTCCTGTGAGGGACAGTTCGATTATCTCAAGGAAACCATCATGGGACGTCCTGTGTGCTATCAGGAAAGAAAATCACCGTGAATATTTTGTGGTGTGGTGTGTGTGTGTGTGTGTGTGTGTGTGTGTGTGTGTGTGTGTGTGTGTGTGTGTGAGTGTGAGTGTGTGTGTGTGTGTTGTGTGTGTGTGTGTGTGTGTGTTGTGAGAGTGTGTATGTGAGAGTGTGAGTGTGAGTGTGAGTGTGAGTGTGTGTGTGTGTGTGTGTGTGTGAGTGTGAGTGACTACATAACCTATGCTGATGCAATTAATAGTTTGTTTTTCAAAAGTCCAGTATTGCTGTCACATCATATGTTGTGTTTTGGATGCTGATATACTAGTCTTTACTGTCTTAACCAGGTAAATCAGAAAGATCTTGTTGACCAAATCTCATGTGTATTCACTAGTTAGACTGGCTCTAACCAGCATAAACCATGATGGAAATCCATGTTTTGTGTTAATGCACACATTAAACTCACTGAACGTAAAGATCCTGAACCTGAAGGCCCGTTTTGTCCCACTGGAAAACTGCTTGCGTCCCGTACGGAGAAAGATTCCCGTCCCTCGTGTTCTCAGCAGTGCTCAGAGACGGCTCTCCTCCATATCGACGTGGGTGTTTTGTTCGGGGTCGATAATCTATAATTAGAGCTGTAGTCTTGTCATCTAATCCACTGGACAGAGGCTGTTTGCAGGACCGGAGAAAAATCACTAAGATTACAGAGCAAATAGAGACTTCTGAGAAAATGAGCCCAAGTAAAGATCTTCAATCTTCTGGGCATATGTCAGAGTTTCATTTCTCTCGCGCGGAATAACAATAAAGCAAAAAGCCATGACAGAAAGGCCTTGTTTTACGTTGATTTTATCATGTTTAGTGTGTGCTCTCAGGCATGACATGAAGTTATTAATAACTAGAAAATGTGTGATGTGGATGTTGGGGGCATTGCTGTGTGTTGCTAAGATGATCTGGGTGGTTGCTAGGTCATTGCTAGGCATAGTTCTGTGTGACTATAAGTAGTTTCTTACTGTCTCTTTGATGTTCTGGTTGTCTAGTCAGTGTTTAATGTGTATATGTGACTCTGCAGCACAAAAGCAGTGTTAAGTCGCTGGGGGATATTTGTAGCAATAGCCAACAATACATTGTATGGGTCAAAATTATAAATTTTTCTTTTATGCTAAAAATCGTTAGGATGTTAAGTAAAGATCATGTTTCGTGAAGATTTTTGTAAATGTCCTACCGTAAATATTTCAAAACTTAATTTTGATTAGTAATATTAGCATTGCTAAGAACTTCATTTGAACAACTTAAAGATGATTTTCTTCAATATTTAGATTTTTTTTTTGCACCCTCAATTCCAGATTTTCAATAGTTGTATCTCAGCTAAATATTGTCCGATCCTAACAAACCATACATCAATGGAGAGACTATTTATTCAGCTTTTTTTATTCAGATGATGTATAAAACTCAGTTTTGAAAAATTGAAACCCTTATGACTGGTTTTGTGCTCCAAGGTCCGTACATTATTTTGGGTGTTATTTATTTTTTGTTTTTTAAGTATTTCAAATTAAGCTAAAATGAGAATGTTGCCTTGGCAGCTGGCTAAAATAAAATAAAAACATTTTTTAAAATATTTATACATTTTATTATAACTTCTTTATTATTATTTATTCGTTTTCATGGTTTAGTTAACAATAACCCTGATTCTAGTTAATGCACATCTAACACCTGCAGTAGTCTTCATGGACAAACACCTTTGATATGATCCCTACACTGAAAAGTTTGCCTGGCAACAAAGACAGAGAAAAGAGATTTAATTCCCACACAAACGCTCTGATTGGCTGTTCCATTGAATGTCCCAAAACCCTGTCTCTCGTCTTCCCCTCTATTGTGTTCCTCTGTGTCTGCGTGTGTTAGTGCTTGCTTGTGCTTGTTCTTTTCATCTAATCACCAGCTAATTAATCCTCGTTAAACACAGAACAGTCCAAGCTCATGTTCCGACCTTGATATTCATTAGGAGAAAATGCTGACAAAGATGTTTGTGAGTGTGAAAATAGAGCTAAAGAGGTAGAAAACTCTGTGAGTCGACGAGCTTTAGCTTTGCACACGTGGCCAGCAGAGCGTTATATTTCGTCCGCTTGTATATTAAGTCCAATTACACTTTACATGCCCGCTGGGAAGGATTACTGCGCCGTGTCCATCCACAGACTCTTTCTCCTGCTCTTTACTGACTGAAATTATGTTGCTGTGTTGCTAATCATTTATCAGTGCAGTGTCATCACTATCAATCACTGTTACTAAACCTGTGTGAATATTACTTTTTACCTTTCCATGAACCATAACACGACCTCGCAGAGAAAATGAGATTCTTCTATTATCATGATGTTAAAGTGAAGAACAAGTGAGCCTGTACTAGAGAAAGATTTTCTAACCTAAATACTTATAATGCATGAAAATAATACATTGAAGTCAAATTAATCATTTTGGCTACAATATTACTTTTTCTTTTTTCTTTATTGTAATATACAGTGGGTACGGAAAGTATTCAACCCCCCTTAAATTTTTCACTCTTTGTTATTTTGCAGCCATTTGCTAACATCATTTAAGTTAATTTTTTTCCTCATTATGTACACACAGCACCCCATATTGACATAAAAACACAGAATTTTTGACATTTTTGCAGATTTATTAAAAAGAAAAACTGAAATATCACATGGTCCTAAGTATTCCGACCCTTTGCTGTGACACTCATATATTTTAACTCAGGTGCTGTCCATTTCTTATAATCATCCTTGAGATGGTTCTACACCTAAATTTGAGTCCAGATGTGTTTGATTATACTGATTGGACTTGATTATGAAAGCCACACACCTGTCTATATAAGACCTTACAGTTCACAGTGCATGTCAGAGCAAATGAGTATCATGAGGTCAAAGGAACTGCCTGATGAGCTCAGAGACATAATTGTGGCAAGGCACAGATCTGGCCAAGGTTAAAAAAAATTTCTGCTGCACTTAAGGTCCTAAGAGCACAGTGGCCTCCATAAACCTTAAATGGAAGACGTTTGGGACGACCAGAAACCCTTCCTAGAGCTGCCGTCCGGCCAAACTGAGCTATCGGTGAGAAGAGCCTTGGTGAGAGAGGTAAAGAAGAACCAAATGATCACTGTGGCTGAGCTCCAGAGATGGAGTCGGGAGATGGGATAAAGTTGTAGAAAGTCAACCATCACTTCAGCCCTCCACCAGTCGGGCTTTATGGCAGAGTGGCCCGACTGAAGCCTCTCCTCAGTGCAAGACACAAATGGAGTTTGCTAAAAAAAACACCTGAAGGACTCCAAGAATGGTGAGAAATAAGATTCTCTGGTCTGATGAGATCAAGATAGAACTTTTTGGCCTTAATTTTTAAGCGGTATGTGTGGAGAAAACCAGGAATTGCTCATCACCTGTCCAATACAGTCCAACAGTGAAGCATGGTGGTGGCAGCATCATGCTGTGGGGGTGTTTTTTCAGCTGCAGGGACAGGACGACTGGTTCGAGGGAAAGATGAATGCGGCCAAGTCCAGGGATATCCTGGACGAAAACCTTCTCAGAGTGCTCAGGACCTCAGACTGGGCCGAAGTTTACCTTCCAACAAGACAATGACCCAGCACACACTAAAATAACGAAGGAGTGGCTTCACAACAACTCTTTTTGTGACTGTTCTTGAATGGCCCAGCCCGAGCCCTGACTTAAACCCAATTGAGCATCTCTGTAGAGACCTAACAATGGCTGTCCACCAACGTTTACCATCCAACCTGACAGAACTGGAGAGGATCTGCAAGGAGGAATGGCAGAGGATCCCCAAATCCAGGTGTGAAAAACTTGTTGCATCTTTCCCCAAAAAGACTCATGGCTGTATTAGATCAAAAGGGTGTTTCTACTAAATACTGAGCAAAGTGTCTTAATACTTAGGACCATGTGATATTTTAGGTTTTCTTTTTTAATAAATCTGCAAAAATGTCAACAATTCTGTTGTTTTTCTGTCAATATGGGGTGCTGTGTGTACATAATGAGGAAAAAAAATTAACTTAAATGATTTTAGCAAATGCTGCAATATAACAAAGAGTGAAAAATTTAAGGGGGTCTGAATACTTTCCGTACCCACTGTATATGTGTGTATTTATTTATTACGTTTTTTATTTATTAAACAAAACCATAGAATACATACTGAGGAACATGAAATCTATATATATATAAATTATTTTTATATGTTATTTTTTATGTTTATACATATGTGTATGTGTGCATGTGTATATAAACAGTAGAATTATATATTACAGTATACGATACATGAACATATATATATATATATATTTTAATAAATGGTCTATTAATAGGTAATATTTAGTAATATATTTTATAATGATTTAATATATTTAAATCCTAGTATTATTGTAAATAAAATTTAAAAAACACTCAGTTTCTCTCCTTATTCACCTGTGCATACATCATTTTTATTTTGCACTATGAAATGATTTTTGCTTTCTAATGAAATTGCATTAGCTCTAATAGTTATTAGTCTAATATTTTATTATGTAAATGATGCAGTCTAATTTTGTCGTGTAGCTTGTGATGTAACTGCTTTCTCTAAAGGTTAGCTGTCAGTTTAGATTAGCTGTTATTTTTCTGTAGAGTAGTTGATAGCTGCATTTTTTTGAAGGCTGCATTAGGTGATAATATAAAAACATCACTCTGTAGAATTTACTGCCTGGGTCGGTGTGTTATGAGAATCATAATGTTTGTGTCAGTAGATAGTTTGTGTAATGTGGTCACGCGGAGGGCTAGCGTGTGCTAGCTCAAGCCTGATATCCCGCTGTTCCTCATATGTCTGCGGCTGAGTGCCGTTAGCAGCCAGCTCAGCACTTCCTGCAGGATTCTTATCGAGTTTGTCGAGGAACCGCAGCAGAGCTCACGCTGACAGAGAGATGGTGAGAAAAACAGTGTCAGCAATGCAATTACACCCTATAATGTGGCATTTGAAGGACAGATTACACCTATACACTTGCTTTTTGTCTCTATTTGCTGGATAATTCCTTTTGAAGGCCTTAAAAGGTGCAACCAGATCAGCTTTAGATAAAGCAGTTCATTATGCCAATCAAATCAGGTCTATTTACTGTTTACATGCATTTGGTTTTATTTTGCACAAATCACATGCAAATGCAATGCACATCAGGTAAACTGTTTTTTTTCTTGTCATTTCAGCTTCCTGCTGGTTTTCTCCTGTCTGGTTCTGTCTGTGTTCTCCACCATCAGAGAATATGAGAAGAGCTCAGAAGACGCCCTCTACATCCTGGTACGTAATATCACAGAGGTATTGATTTAACACGTGTGCATTGATCACATGCTAACATGACGTCTGTCTGTGTGTTTGTAGGAAATTGTAACCATTGTGGTTTTCGGAGTGGAATACATCGTAAGGATCTGGTCTGCAGGATGTTGCTGTCGATACAGAGGATGGAGGGGAAGGTTAAAATTCGCCCGGAAACCTTTTTGTGTTATCGGTGAGGATTTTTAAAGGCCTGCCAAGCTAGACGGCAAAATGATTTTTTAAAGCTGTAAATGAGGATTACTGCAGTACATTTTACAGGAAAATGCTTCAAAATTTCATGCACTTGCTGTTTTGCTGCTTTTAATAATTTATGAAATGTATTATCAATTTCTGAGCGAAAATAGTCAAAGTAAATCCAAAGTAATTTTTTAATGCATCCTTTTATTCATCAAGGATGCATTAAAATGCTCAAAAGTGACAGTAAAGACGTGCAATGTTACAAAAGATTTCTATTTCAAGTGAATGCTGTTCTTTTGAACTTTCTGTTCATAAAAGAATCCAAAAAATAAAATGTATCACAGTTTCCACAAAAACAGTTTTCAGCATTAAAAATAACCAGAAATATTTCTTGAGCAGCAA
Organism: Sinocyclocheilus anophthalmus; assembly: GCA_018155175.1. Lineage (NCBI taxonomy): Eukaryota > Metazoa > Chordata > Actinopteri > Cypriniformes > Cyprinidae > Sinocyclocheilus > Sinocyclocheilus anophthalmus. The sequence goes on along the minus strand of JADLZN010000610.1, from coordinate 220,478 downwards.
ATCAGCATATTAGACCCTCATGTGACACTGAAGACTGGAGTAATGATGCTGAAAATTCAGCTGCACATCACAGAAATAAATTACATTTTGCAATATATTCACATAGAAAACAGCTGTTTTAAATTTTAATAATATTTCACAATTTTTACTCTTCTTTTATTGTACCTCTATCTACACAGAGATAAAATGCATGCCTGTATGCATGAAGTCACTTGCCAAATGCATGTAAATTTACATATATTCTATCACATCAATATTTTATATACATGTACATTTAACATCAGTTGCTGTTGTATTTTTCAGACGTCATGGTGCTGATCGCCTCGATCTCGGTTTTGGCCGCTGGGACGCAGGGGAATGTGTTCGCCACCTCTGCCATCAGGAGTCTCCGGTTCCTCCAGATTCTCCGGATGATCCGCATGGATCGGCGCGGGGGAACCTGGAAGCTCTTGGGTTCTGTCGTCTACGCTCACAGCAAGGTAACCGAAGATGATAAACACTCCTGAAACTGGTCAGTAGCCAGTGACACTTCCAATATGCTCACGTAAATCTCATCCCACATTCTGGCATTCACGATATTCACTGTGAGACTTTCATGAGAGATAAAGGTCTATTGGCTATAGATAAAGCAATTCATTATGCTCATCAAGTCAACCCTATTTACTTAATTAATACATGCATCTGGTCTTATTTTGCGCATATCATTAGAAGTAAATGCAAAGGTCAACATGAAATCAGTGTTAACTTTCTTAATTCATGTTCCTAGTCTTATTGTGAAAGATTCATCAATACACATTGTTCCAATGGAATGTTTATTTTGAGTGTTACTTTTGAATGTTACATTTGAATGTGAGTGTTACTTTTGAGTGCTGCTTTTGAATGGGATTGTTACTTTTGAATCAGAATGTTACCTTTGAATGTTATGATTGTTATGAAGATCTTATTATGGATGATTTATCAATGCATGTTGTTCCAAATTGATCTAAATTCAAAATGTAGCAAAGCATCACTTTTTCAGCTTCAATATCCTGTCTCATGCAAAAATATGTCAGATTATGGACATTTTTCAGTTGCAAATGTAATTTCATGTTATTTTAAAACATATTTTGAAGTCTTTTGATGCCCTCAAACAATGCAGCTGAAGCATGAATCAATAATATACAAACTCATTTTCCAAACTGCAAAGACCCATTTCAGCTGCCCTTAAGAAATATTGCACATAGCCCAAATATGATTTTGAGGTTTAATGTTGTTCTGGCTGCTCCATGAGGCCTTTTGCTGTGCAGATATTGAAGATTGAAACCACAGGAGTCGTTCTGTCACGTGTCATTTGTCAAGTCCAACATTTCCTGCTCGTTGTTGAAGTGGGTTTGAGAGGTCAGATGCTCTCGTGGAACGGATCTAATGGCATCTTTTTTGGCTCGGTGTGGCTGTGTTGAGGAGAGGAGGAAAAGGCCAAAGTGGGGGCGAAGCTTAATGAGACATCCTGATGAAGTGTCAGCTGGAGGTTTGCGATCGATAAGTCTTGGCAAGATATAAACTCGTACTGTAAATGCAAGGCACACGGTCACAGATGGAGAGCTGACAGGAACAAGACAGGCAGAATATTACATTTAATGAAAATTGCATTGTAATCATCCGGTGTGCTTTGAAGATTTAGTAAAAATTGGCAAAGTTGAAAGAACCTCTAAGAACCTTTTGCTAATGTTCCCATTTCACATTTCTGAATGTTCCCTGAACCTTTACAGTGTCCAGGTTGTTTTATGTTTAAAAAAAAAAAATCTTGGTTATTTGAATGTTACAAAGCAATGAAATGTTACTTTTAAGTGTTATTTTTGAATAAGAGTGTTACATTTGAATGTTGCTTTTAAATTGGAATGTACTGTCAATTTTGAGTGTTACTTTGAATGGGAATGTTACTTTTGAATGTTATCTGAACGTCTGAAACAAGTAGTAAGTAGTAAGGTTTCAAATATGCAATTAAGATGTTTTTGTGGTAACGTTTTGAGATCGTTATTAAAGACCAGGGTGGGCGGCTGCATAAACGTAGTCAATATGTTAAGACTGAGTCGTAAGAACTAATCTGAGGAACTCAGTTGTTCAAGGTTTTCAGATTCAAATGACCCAATCTATGTTTTTATGTAACTGACTGCCTCTTGTGTGATTCCTCAGCAGTTTTTGTGCTCTGTGAAAACATACGGGGAACATCATTTGTTGTCCTGGTGATGAAAACACATTTTCTCGAACTAACGGATGCATTAAAAAAATTGCATGTTCACAGTAAACATGCTGAAATATAAATGAGTTTTAAGGGAGTTGCGTGCTAGCAGTGTGATGTGAGGAAAGGAAAGCCGTCTGTGAAATAGCAGCATTAGTCTGATTAAATAATTCGTGCCGAGTATATTAATCGAAAGAGGAAAACAGGTTATTTATGTTGTGTTGTGAGAAAATGAAGACTTGATGATTTGAAATTCTCAAACAAATAACAAAATGAAGTGTGGGGGTCAGTGAGGGTTTTTTGAAAGGATGCATTAAATTGATCAAAAGTGCCAGTAAAGACATTGATAATGTTACAAAAGATTTCTGTTTCAAATAAATGCTGTTCTTTTGAACTTTCTGTTCATCTGTGAGTCCTGAAAAATTAAATGCATCACAGTTTCCACAAAAAATATTGTGCGGCACAACTGTTTTCAACATTGATAATAATAAGAACCATTATTAATAACTGAGCAGCAAATCAGCATATTATACTGATTTCTGAAGATCATGTGACACTGAAGACTGGAGGAATGATGCTGAAAATACAGCTTTGATTACAAATAAATTGCATTTTAACAGATATTCACATAGAAAGCTATTGACACTGAATCATATTTCAGAAATATTATGTTTACTTATCTTGACTTGTTTAAGCCAGCATTGGGAGCAGAAGGAGACTTTTATCCTTACTGTTGCTCTTTTCTCTTGTTCACAGACTAAATGAGATTTTGTTATTGTGGCATCGACTGTTTCAGATATCCTTCTAATAACAAAGGTAAACCACACTCCTTCCTTTCTAGATGGTCAGTTCTCGGCCAGATTAATCAGAGAAGTGGATTAGACTGCAGTCAAGCGTCTTCATTCATTCAGGTGCCATCATGAGTTCAGCCTCGGGCGATGTCTCTCAAGGGCAAGAAAGTGGGCGATGCGCTGACGGTGCATTTTTCAGTCTAAAATGAGTCGCAGTGGCATAACGTTCCAGCGTCTGAGTTTGAGTGGTGTCCCATTTCGGAAGATGCATTTACAGAAGCAAAGAAACGCTCATGCTGACAGAGAAAGAACTCGGACGTTGTTTTCTTTGGCTTGTTTCAGGAGTTTGCTAGTGTTGAGATGTTCACTGATAGTGAGTGTTCACATTATCATTGTTAACTAAAACTACAACTATTAAACCATTTTTGTTCATTGAAATCAAGCTGAAAAATATATAAATATTATATGAAAAACTTATTTCAGTTTTCATTTAGTTCAAGTTGAAGCACTACAATTACTAGCTGTCAATAAAATAAATAAAAGCTAAAACTGACACTGAAATGAAAATAAATTAAACCTAAATAGTAGGCTAATATAAAAAACAAAAACAAATCAAAAAGACAAGAGCACATAACAAACTTACTAAAAATTTAAGAAAAATTCAAATGAAAACTGAAAGTATAAACATAAAAGCTCATTTAAAAACTATAATAGTTAATAAATAATGCAAATATAACGCTGGTTCTCATCACACGAGGGTATTTCCGTTTCATGGAGCTACTATTATAGTTTTAATTATTATTTTGAATCAGTTTTTTTGTTTTTGTTTTAATTTTAGTTAAAGTTTTAGTGATTTTGTTGTTTTTGTCATTTTTATTCGTTTTTTAAAGAATATCTATATAGTTTTCTTTTTTTTATTTAATTTTTATTTATTTTAGTACAGTACATCAGGATTAACTAAATGGAAATAAAAATGTTGCCTTCATAACTAGCTGAAATAAAATTGAAAAAAATTCAAGTTTTTATATTTGACTTTATTTCAGTTAAAGTTTATTTTATTTCAAGTAACAACAATTGCTTTATGGATTTGGTTCTAGATTTAGTTGACTATAATATCCCTGCATCCATACAGGTATTTTAGGTGGGTTTTTATTTCAGTTTTAGATGTAGTTTATTTTATGTCGATTAACAAAAATGTGAGTTTTTATGATTTTAGTTTTAGTTAACTATTATAACCCACAAAAGTGCATCACATTTTAGCCAATAGTAAAATAATCAGAAGTGGCATTTGCAAAACCAAAATATTACGCAGCTACACTGTATTGCCACTTTAGTGCATCATCCTCTCATCATCATCATCATCATTCATGGGTTGCTGACTTTTAAACAGGCAACAAACACAGAGAAAACACTTGATACTGACATTTCTTGATGGTGTGTTTAACAGGAACTGATCACCGCTTGGTACATTGGCTTCCTGTGTCTGATCCTGGCCTCGTTCCTGGTGTATCTCGCTGAGAAGGAGGATAACGAGATGTTCGAGACCTACGCCGATGCACTCTGGTGGGGTCTGGTAAGCCCTTCGCACTAACAAACCTGCTTGAAGTCACGTGGCGTGTCCACAATCTCTCATAATGTGGTCTGAGATCGATATGATTTCATGATTTCGAAGATGTGTTTCACTAGCTACTTCATTCAACCACATTTATGGACTGATGAACAACATTTGTTTTCTTGCACTCGGCGTTCTGTGAGCGTTCTGGTGTGGAAGCGCTTCTGCATTGCTGGGTTTCATATTTTCAGCTTTATTATAGAGTTAATCAGCACTCAGGGTAGATTCTCCTCTGGAAATAAACTCAAGGAGATCAGATAGAGCCACAGCTGAAGTTTGCACACGGGACTCTGTGAGGATTATTAATTATGCAGTGATGTTTATCGCTCGTTGAGTTTGATGAGATGCTATTTCAGAAAGATCACAGAGGAATCATGAGTGGATGGAGTTCGTGCTCTTGCATAATTTCATGACAGATCTTAATATTTATTTTTCCGATTTGCTCTTTGTGTGAGCTGTTCTGTTTAAATCTTTTTCGACAATAGTGACCTTTCATAAAAGGATTTGTATTATTTGTTACTTTATTTTGACTGACTGATTAATTAATCAGTTCCTTTGTATGCGTATCTAGGTAAATCATGTATGAGACAAAAACAAAACAAAGTAAATATAGATTATAATTATTATGATATTACATTATATTCTATTATAATAGGATGTTGATAACATAGGGACAATGACACAGAACAAAAGCTGTATATTAATATATTTTATTTCTTTGTTAGTAGGATGTATTTATATATATATTATATAGAGAGAGAGAGAGAGAGAGAGAGGCGCGATTATACAGCACACAAATAAATAAAAAAAAAGATAAAAATATTATTTATTTTAAATAATATTTAGATAATACATTTTATTTTATATATATTTATCTGTATATAACATAACTTTGTGCTGTGTGTGTGTGTGTGAGAGAGTGTGTGTGGGTGTCTGTGTCTGTGTCTGTGAGTGTGTGTGAGTGAGTGTGTGTGTGTGTTGTGTGTGTGTGTGTGTGTGTTTGTGTGTGTGTGTGTTTGTGTTTGTGGTGTGTGAGTGTGTGTGTGTGTGTTCGTGAGTGAGTGTGTGTGTGTGTGTGAGTGTGTGTGTGTGTTGGTGTGTGAGTGAGTGTGTGTGTGTTTCTGTGAGTGAGTGTGTGTGTGTGTGTGTGTGAGTGTGAGGTGTGTGTGTGTGTGTGTGTGAGAGTGTGTGTTTGTTTGTGTGTGTGTGTGTTTGTGTTTTTGTGTGTGTGTGTGAGAGAGTGTGTGGGTGTGTGGGTGCGTGTGTGTGTGTGTGTGTGTGCATGTGTGTGCGTGTGTGTGTGAGTGTGTGGGTGTTGTTTGTGGTGGTGTGTGTGGTGAGAGCGTGTTTGGTGTGGGTGTCGTGTGCAGTGTGTGTCTGCGTTGAGTGCTGGGTCGTGTGTTGTGCTTGGTGTTTGTGAGAGAGTTGTGTTGTGTGTGGGTTCTGCGTGAGTGAGTTGTGGTTGGTGTCTGTGTGTGTGTGGAGAGAGTGTGTGTTGTGAGAGAGGTGTGTGGTGTGTGTGGGTGAGGTGTTGCGTGTGCGTGGCGTGTGCCATGATTGGCGTGTGGGTGCGTGTGTTCGTGTGCGGTTGTGTGTGTGTTAGTGTTTAGATATTCTACATTAGTTTCATTTATGACACTTTTTTACATTGGGATACTGGACATCTTTTCATGATATTCCGCCCAAACTGAAAAATAAAATAAGAAAAAATATATGAGATGTTATTTAAATTGTCAAGTATTATGTATGGACTATACTGATGAGTCTCATCATACATGTCGATATATTCTAATTAAAACTTAATTATTTTAACTTAATTCAATTTATATGCTTTGTTGATTATGCAATATATATACCAGTAATATATATATATATATATTATATATATATATTTATAGCTATAGATGAAAATTAATTAAATTAAATTTTTGTATGAAATCGTGACTTGTCAGTTTTAAAGCTAAATGGGTGTCAGGCTCTTGAGAGCAGTAAGTGGACGTGTGTATGACTGAATTGATTTCACGGTACTGAAATCGTTCGGCGGTTCTCATCAGTCCCACAGATCACTATGACCACCTCGGCTACGGCGATAAATATCAAAAAATGAAACGGAACGTCCTCGCCGCGACCTTCACTGATCGGTAGTTGTGTTCTCGCTCTGCCTGCGGGAGTCTCCGGGATTCGAGGAGAAATGACAAAGATAGGAGTCGACAGGCTTTAATTGAGTGGAGAGGCAGACGTGAAGTTAGAGACTGCAGTACATTTAGACATGTAGCAGACGTGTTATCCAAAGTGACTTACACGTGAGGGCAAAGATAGCAATCAAAATCAACAAAAAGAGCAATGATAGCAATAGTTTATTATGAATATAACAAGCCCACTGGTGCTAGGGCACTTTTTCTGCATAGCAGTGGCTTTAATGGAACCCACATCTGTGAATTATGATTCTCATCTTAAGATTTATTGGACCAAAAGTTTAAAATTTGCCATAATGGCGATAACGGTATTCTAATGTCTATGATAACGCATATATTTCTCTAAATACTTGTAACCAAAGCATAATGTATGAATATTTGCAGCTTCATTGTACGTGTATAATTTATGGAAGCCGTTTGGGCAAATAAAAAAAAAAATACAATAAAAAAGCTAATGCGACTTTTATCTCACAATTTGTGATGGAAACTCAAAATTATGATTTTTTCTAGCAATCTCAAAAATAAATATTTAATAACAAAGTATAAAGTCAAATAAAAGGTAATTGAAGTTTTTATCTCAATATTCAGAATGCGAGATATAAACTCAATATTAGAATTGTAATCTCTTGCAATTCCGAGTCAAATTCACAATCTAAATGAATGAATGATAAATGAAGGATTCATTCATTTATTCAATACTAAATAAATGAAAATTAAATAAATTATTCTATTTTATTTAATAAAAGAAAGAAAAAATAAAAATAAAAAAGGGTAAATTGCAAATTTTATCTCAAAGTTCAGACATTTTCTCTCCGTTCTGAGAAAAACATCACCAAGATCAAATCTCAGATGCGAGGGAAGGAAAGTTGCAATTACCTTTTTTTTTGATTATTCTTGGCAAAAACAGGCTTTCATAGAAAGTAGCTGTTTTCCATGGATTTGAATGAAATATATGTTCTAAAGGTGTAACAATTAATAGATAAGTATTATAAATGTGATTACAGTATTCATGAGATCATAGGGAATTTTAAGGTGCATTACAAAGAATAATTAATGCATTAAAGATACTTATACAATGAATAATATATATATATATAAATGTAAAGTGTTACAAAAGTGATCTAGGGTTGTATGATATCCTCCCCAGTCTGAAAAAAATCATCTAATGAAACGAAGAAGAAAAACTCATTGTTGCTGCAAAAACCTTGATAAACATTCTAACTAGAGCTCAGAGAAACAAAGAACCTAATATAAGAGCACTTTATCAGAAGATATGACCCCTTTAATGTCGTGACACTCCATTATAGTGCAGAATAGTAGACGACACGGCTCAGTTTCTGGAAGAACTAGGTCCAGTCATCATTAACAAAGTTTCTTTTCACGCTCCGCAGGGGATTCTGGGTTCTGGGTTTGCCTTGAAAGTTCAGGAACAGCATCGGCAGAAACATTTCGAGAAGCGCAGAAATCCAGCTGCCGGCCTAATTCAGGTACGACACGCTTCGTCTCAACGTCCCAGATATGCTCAGTGTTGCCCGATCCGGTTAGCTGGGAAAATAACACTGACTTTGTTGAACAAGTGTGAAACTGAGAGCTCTGAAAAGGTCTGATAGCCTCAAAGAATCAAATGTATCACGGTTTACACATAAATATTGGGCAGCACAACTGTTTTCGACATTGATAATAATCAGAAATGAGTAATCAGCATATTATACTGATTTCTGAAGATCATGTGACAGAGAAAAAACTGGAGGAAGGAATGATGCTGAAATACAGTGGCATACAGAAATAAATTACAGTAAAAGAATTCACAAGAAAACGTTATTTAAAGTAATAATATTTCACAATTTAACCGTTTTTACTGTATTTTTGATTAAATAAATACAGCCTAGGTGAACAACAAACTTAAAATCTTCTTCCAAAAACGTACAAATCTATCTGATCTCATACTGAGCCCAAAAAATTATGATGAGCAAATGAAGTTGTTGTGTTGTGGGTGTTGTGGTTATTTTTTAAAGTAATTTGAGCAAACCTCCCTAAACAAACCAAACTATCAGTCTGTGTTATTAAATGTACAGCTCACGTGTCATTATTTTGTCCTTGTATGAAATTTAATTTTTAGGTGAATTATCTAATGCATGTTATATTTGAATATGACTCTGTTTAATGCCATCTCTCAGAATGCCTGGAGGTTTTACGCCACAAACCTGAATCGCACGGATCTCTATTCGACGTGGGACTATTACGAGAGGACTGTATCGGTGCCCATGTACAGGTACATGTACTTCTGCACACATTGCCATCCCCCATCCCCTCTCTCTCTATCACAGCATTCCTCTGGGGTGTCAGATGAGATCTCCTCAGACGTCTCTGCATCGATCTGCTCACTGACCTTTGAGGCTGTTTTTGTGCAGATTGTGAAGGTCAACAGAGCTGTGCACACACTCCCTCCCTTCATACCTATGGCATGTTTTATTCATGCATCACGCTTTGATTTCGAATGTCGAATCAGCAGGGTATGCATGTGATGTTGCATGTCATATGTAATGTGTTGCATCAGCTAATGCTGCTTTTGAGTCATAAAATACAGTATATGAACATAAAAGCTTTAGAATCACGTGTTTATGATAACACACCACCACTGTTATTGATGAACATGTAGCATATTGCACGGAATGCACGGGGTGTAAGAAAAAAAGCTTTGATTTTCTTTTATTCATCATGGATGCATTAAATTGATCAAAAGTGACAGTAAAGACATTTATAACGTTATAATTTTCTTTTTCAAGTTAATGCTGTCCTTTTTAACTTTCTATTCATCAAAGAATCCATGGTTTCCACAAAAATATTGTGCAGCACGACTGTTTTCAACATTGATAATAATCAGAAATGTTTCTTGAGCAGCAGATCAGCATATTATACTGATTTCTGAAGATCATGTGACACTGAAGACTGGAGCAATGATGCTGAAAATACAGCTGCGCATCACAGAAATACATTACAGTGTAATATATTCACATAGAAAACAGCTATTTTAAATTCTAATAATATTTCAAAATTTTTACTGATTGCATGGAAGTTTTAATAAATTAGTTGAGCCCAAAAAATTTTCAAAAAAATAAAATCTTTCTGATCTACTGAGCCAAAAACAAATTGTGCAAATGATGAGCAAATTAATCTCTTATTTGTTTTTGTTTGTTAAGTCAGGCATTTCTATTATTAGTGCTCATATTTCATGTTAGAGCAAACAGTGTTATTTGTTAGTGATTTGAACAAACCTATTTCAGTGCATTATAAACTTCAGGTTTACTTCTCTGTAGTCAGCATATACCTTTTTCTTTCTGTCTTTTTCTGTCTGTTTAAAAAGTCATTATATTGTGCAAGAGATTGTAGATTCTTAACCCTTTATTCAGCTTTCAGATGATGTATAAATCTGAATAAATAAGCTTTCCATTGATGTGTGGTTTGTTAGGATCGGACAATATTTGGCTGAGATACAACTATTTGAAAATCTGGAATCTGAGGGTGAAAACATTTTTTAAATATTGAGAAAATCATCTTTAAAGTTGTTCAAATGAAGTTCTTAGCAATGCATATTACTAATCAAAAAAGTTTTGATATATTTATGGTAGGAAATTTACAAAATATCTTCATGGAACATGATCTTTACTTAATATCCTAATGATTTGTGGCATAAAAGAAAAATCAATAATTTTGTCCCATACAATGTATTTTTGGCTATTGCTACAAACATACCCGTGCAACTTAAGACTGGTTTTGTGCTCCAGGGTCACATATATATATATATGAAAATTCCTGTCTTTTTCCTGTACATTCTCTCTCTCTGTCCCTCTCACAGTCAGTGGTGTATTTATTAATAGTACCTCGTTAGTTTTTTGTCAATTTTTCTGTCCAAAGAAGCTTCCAGATTTACATAAGCATTGCACAGCATTTCCTCTTCACACATCATCCGTGTGCCAACAGTCTCTGTGTGTTTTTCCAGACTCATCCCTCCTCTGAACCAGCTCGATCTGCTGAGAAACCTCAAGAGCAAATCCGGTCTCTCCTTTAGGTGATGTAAAATGGCCACTTTTATTTCTGATTCTCTCAGATGAATAGTTTATGTGTTAATGAATTGCATTGCGCCATTTCAAGCTAAATTGATACATTTTAATATTTATTAGATAGTGTTTTGTTTGTTAAAGGACTTCATATCATTGCATTAAAAAAGTATGATTTTGTTTTCTAACACAGGAAGGAAGCCCAACCAGAACCCTCTCCGAGGTTAGTAAAATCATGTGCGCCGTACATATAAATTATCTAATATTTCTCAGGCTCTACAGATGTTAAATGTGAGCTGTAATGCTTTCTTTTGAATGAATCATATCCGTTTGGGTGTCATCAGTGGTGCCAGCGCAGGATGTGTTTCATGGACGTTGTTTGTGTGCAAATATTTTGCCAGTCCATGCATGTCCACATCAATGAAGACATTATTTATGTGTGCATGTGTATGCGTGCGTGCGTGCGTGTGTGTGTGTGTGTGTGCGTGTGTGTGTGCGTGTGCGTGCGTGCGTGCGTGTGTGTTGGTGTGTAGTAGTTTGACCTTGTTTGTGTGCAGACAGATGTGTGGCGTTTAATAAGCAAAGCCTGAAATAATCACAACGTTTCAAAAAACTACTGAAACACATGTTGTGAAGAGAATGAATCTCTATAGAAAACACTTTATTTTAACCTCATTAACTTAATGGGCTTAAATATTGTTTTATTGTAAATATAATAATTTATAGTGTGGAAGCAAAGTTAATGACAGGCTCTTGAATTAATGAAAATTTTATGCACACTCAAGGTGGTTATGCAATGCAAAATTACTCATATTTATGTATGTTTCAAGACATTTTTGAGATATATTCAGGGTTTTATGAAATAAACATGGAATTACTTTCTTAGCCCAGCAATCATAATAAATCAATCAACATCCTTGAAATGTGTCAACCAATCAGAATGTGTCAAATGGTAACATGCAATCCTATTATGCATTTGACCAAATCAGGTAAAACTCCTGGGTGAATGTCAACTTATCCAGTGATGTTTTATAACTTTTCATATAATTTTCAGTAGTTTTTGAGTGTGCTTGACACAATTACTTTTTCCTAACATAATTAAACCATCTGCAAACCCTCAGTCTCTAACTTCTATACTCTTCCACCCTCACTTTCTACAGTCAGAAAGTGAGCCTGAAAGAACGCGTGTTCTCCAGCCCGAGAAACTCCGCGAACAAAGGGAAGAACTCTCCTCAGGGCCAGCAGCCCCTGCGACGCTCTCCCAGCGCCGACAACAGCATAGAGTACAGTCCCTCCAAAGTACCCAAGAGCATCAGCTTCGGCGACCGCAGTCGAGCCAGACAGGCCTTCCGCTTCAAAGGCGCCGCGTCTCGCCAGAACTCAGAAGGTGAGGGAAAGCAACCCATTCCTGTGCTCTTATTCGGTGTTGCTCTCTGTATCTGTCCGCTTTGGTCGTGGTTTGGTAGTTGTCGAATGTTAAATTTGTTACAGAATGTTACAGAATGTTTCATACACAGAATGCTACAGAATGGTAGCTATAGAATGTTATATTTGTTACAATTGTTACAGAATGTTACAGAATATTACATACACAGAATGTTACAGAGTGGTAGTTGTAGAATGTTACATTTGTTACAGTTGTTACAGAATGTTACATACACAGAATGGTAGTTGTAGAATGTTATATTTGTTACATTTGTTACAGATGTTACAGAATGTTTCATACACAGAATGTTACAGAATGGTAGCTGTAGAATGTTATATTTGTTACAATTGTTACCGAGTGTCAAATACACAGAATGTTACAGAGTGGTAGTTGTAGAATGTTACAGTTGTTACAGAATGTTACATACACAGAATGCTACAGAATGGTAGCTATAGAATGTTATATTTGTTACAATTGTTACAGAATGTTACAGAATATTACATACACAAAATGTTACAGAGTGGTAGTTGTAGAATGTTACATTTGTTACAGTTGTTACAGAATGTTACATACACAGAATGGTAGTTGTAGAATGTTATATTTGTTACAGTTGTTACAGAATGTTACAGAATGTTTCATACACAGAATGTTACAGAATGGTAGCTGTAGAATGTTACATTTGTTACAATTGTTACCGAGTGTCAAATACACAGAATGTTACAGAGTGGTAGTTGTAGAATGTTACAGTTGTTACAGAATGTTACATACACAGAATGTTACAGAATGGTAGTTGTAGAATGATATATTTGTTACAATTGTTACAGAATGTTACAGAATGGTAGTTTAGAATGTTGTAAAAGTTGTAGATTCAAATGCAACAAGTAGCAATCATGAAGTGCAAGACCATCATTATAGTTTGTATATTTGAAGTTGCAGTAGATACAACGTGAAAACTAGTGCCTGATTGAGGAATTAAACACAGACTCTTGTGTTTTGATTGTTTTAAACTGGTTAGACATGTCCACATTCACTTGAACAAGTTGCATTGATATTTTTAGAAGAAGGCATGAAGACAAAAACTAGATTAATTTTATATAATCCAGATTCAGAGTCAAGCTGCACACATCAGGATTCTTATTCTGTCTTTATGTTGTGCTATTGCATGTTATTTTTGCAATGTTGTATTGTGATCAGTGTAACTCTTTCTGTCTGCGTTGTTTGTGCATATCAATTATATCTTAGTATAATGGAGTCATGTGTTGCTTTTGCTACCAGTGTTATTGTGGAAAAACTCTGAAAGTTCTTGAGTTGAAGATTATGAGCTAATAATTTTATTAGCTAAAATGTGCTATTAATTTATATAAGCTATTTAAGATAAGTTAGTTTTATGATTGGAATGAATGAGGTATATGATTTCATGGCATATATTATGGCATAAATATATATTATTTTACATACCAATCATAACATTTGGCCTGAATCATTAGGATGTGTGTTGGAATATTGAAATATAATTTATGAAAAGTCTGTGCTTTGGTTACACTTTCCACAAAGTGCAAATTCACTGCTTATTTTCAAGTAAATGTTTTTTTTAGAATCCTTGAAATTTCATTTAATAATGTACAGTTTCAGATGACTGAAAATAAAGGCAGTCAGCTGTGAAACCTAATAAAACTATTTGACAGAATCATGTGGACGGCAGCTTGTGGAAAGTTGACCTTTTGTAATCCATGTGTGCGTTTATGATTTCCCCCTCGTTTTTTCTGATGAATGTGGATCCTGATGCTGTCCTTTCCGTTTCTATGTTGGATGCTGATGCTAAAGTGCTCATTGAGATGCAAGAGGAAGATTTGAGACACAGGAACTCTCCAGGTCAGGCAATCCAGATAGGTCGGGCTCCCATTCAACCGCTTAAAACCAAAGCACCATATTCAGTCAAACTAACCAGCTTCAGTCACAGCACAACTACCAGTCTGCAAATATGCTTTGAATTTGATTTTGGCTATGATTAACAATAAAATAATTATTTTATTGATTTTTTTTGCCGTCAATTGAGCAATATTACTATATGGACAAAAGTATTGTGACTCCCCCAGATTTGACTACTTTAGTAATTTCCATGAGTACAAATCTTAATGTTTAAGCATATAATGATAGGGAATTGTGTGCTTCTAATTTTATAGCAACAGTTTAGACAGGAGCCTTTTCTGTTCTAACATGACAATGCCTCTGTGTATAAGGCAAGGTTCAAAAGAAATGATTGATTCAGTCAGTGTGGAAGAACTTGACTGGTCTGCAGAATCCCGCCCAAACACCTCTGATGTGACTTTAAATGCAGACCTTGAGCCAAAAACTCATCACCAATGACTTGTACATATGTGTCGAGTCATTTTAAACACTTCCAACACGTTGCAACAGAGATGGAATACAAATGTTTAAATGCTGATTTATGTTTTCCCTCTTTGTTGCCACGTTTTGGAGTGCCCTTTTGTTCTAAAGAAGGGGTGTTGTACAAATACTTTTGTCTGTATAGAGGTAGTACAAGTCATTGGTGTTTGGTGATGAGTTTTTGGCTCAAGGTCTGCATTTAAAGTCACACATTCTTTTGAACCGATTTAAACAGAGCCCAAACTGTTGCTATAAAATTAGAAGCACACAATTCCCTAGAATATCATTATATGCTTAAACATTAAGATTTGTACTCATGGAAATTACTAAAGTAGTCAAACCTGTCCATTAGAAGGGGTGTCTGAGGTCCCTATACTTTGTCCATACTCTTAAAAATAAAGGTGCTTAAAAGGTTCTTCACAGCAATGCCATAGAAGAACCATTTTTGGTTCCACAAAGAAGCATTCAGTCAGAGGTTCTTTAAAGAACATCTCTTTCTTAGCTTTTTAGAATCTGAAGAACCTTCTTTCGCCACAAAGAACCTTTTGTGAAACAGAAAGGTTCTTCAGATGTTAAAGGTTCTTTATGGAACCATTTAGACTAAAATTTTCTTCTATGGCATCGTGAAGCACCTTATTTTTAAGAGTGTAGTGTTTAACATGTGATTTCATTAGTCCAGTTTAATCCTTTGTGTTTTAATTGGCTTCACAAGGTAAAGCTCAAGGGTCTCTTGACTAAAGCACTCACTGTTATACAGCATGCTAAATGTATTTATTAATTTATTTTGCCCATTTAAAGCTACAGTATGTAAGATTTTCCGTTCTTGAATGACTGCATATCTCTCAAGACTGCTGGGATGAATTTAAAGAGAGACTCAATTGAGGATTTTTATGGCGTTATAGCACAGCATGAGAAGTATTATTGTTGTTGAAACACTTTTCATTAGTTTTGAAGGTCAAATGTATCTCTATTTAAGGATTCAGCTGTCATTGGGACAAATCCACTTAAAAGGCCACCAGCAGTCAGTCAGCTAAAGTTCATCAGCCGGTTATGTCAAATGTGATCATCTGATCATCATGAAATTTAGACATATGTGCATACGTGTCTTTAAGAGGCAGTGTACCAAATTTAGTGTGTTCAACCACTAGGTGGTGCTGTAATAAGCAAATGTATCTAACTCAAGAACCATATGGGGTCACAATACAATTTTCAATTTCCTGAAAAACCTGCTTTTCAAACTCAACCTAGGTCTTTCATTCTGTTTAACATAAAATTTTCTTACAAAAAAGTTAATCGGGTCATTTTAAAATATCTGATTGTTCGGTGCATTATTAGTCCATATTGACTAATAATCCTGTATAATGTTAATGCAATGTGCAAACTTAACAAATTTTGGTGCACAAGGACACCAGGACAATCTTAACAGATGCTCCAAATTTCATGAAATTGCGCCTAGAAATGCTATAACTAGGAAGCTTCGTATCTCTCCATAACCCCCTTTTGATTGAGGAAGCTGATTAAAAATCGGTTTGTTTGGATCCAGTTCATTTCCCCTTCTATACTGAGTACATCACAGTGGTCTGAGAATATGCCAGTCTGTAAAGTCTTACCTGCTTTAAATGCTGGACTGTCCACTGTTCTTTCTGTTTGATTTTGAACAATGAAAAAATATTAGTTAAAAATCTGATGCGTTCTTCTGTTAAAATGCTTGCATGTTTAAGATACCTTTGAAAACCTTTAGCATGATGAACTGTTTTTTTATGCTCTAAATTGAAATCTTTTTTAGTTAGTACTTTTATTTTTACATTTTATTTTACATGTGAATCCTTTTTTTAAAAAGGAAAAAGGTTACAGCTGATTAGTCAATGTTATCAATCTAATATTGTTACTTAAGTCCCATAGCCTGTGAAATATATTCAATGTCCTAAAACATGCATATATTTATAATTATTGGTTTCTGGCTACAAATTTGCCATTTTAGCTACAAAACTGAAGTCAAATTACATTAAAATCCAATCAAAGTCCTAGTACATTCCAGAAACACAACATTTCGTATTGCACTTATGTTTTTTTACACTGGTCTGCATGAGATATTTGTGATGCAACTAAACCTTCTATATTTCATGTTTTTTTATGAGTGATGAGTTTCTTTAATAGTAACAGTATATTAATGATTTTCCCCTTCTTTTCTCATTTTAGTTTTGTTTTTAGAAACGTCTAGCAATTTCAACTAGTCATGCTGTACTTCTTTTTACTACTGATGCTGTGAAGTTCATGAAATATCTTGCTGTCATCTATAAATTGCTATCAAGATATCAGATGGATAGCCTATTATAAATGCAATGCAAAGTCAGAGAAAACCTTGCGATTGCAAGTCCACCTGATGTCTTGTTAGTGTGCAGAATTCAATTTGCACGTTCACTTGAATGTCATTTCATTGTATTTAAAAACTGACACTCTTTGAGTATTTCACTTCATGCAAGAAAGAGTGTGAATCGTTTCTCTGAAGGTGAATCATTTATTTGATGCACTGAAGCTTTGGATAACTGCACAACCAAATCTTGTTTTAGAAGTAAATCTGGTTCACCTTCAGAGAATTTACAAGTTTCAGAAAATTCTGAATGTATTTTATTTTTCATTATTATGACCATTGTTCCTTGAAGTTATAGATTTTAAGCAGGTCTGTTTTGTTGTTGTTTTTGTAACTGTATTACCATCTCTCCTCCCCGAACTATCGCAGCAATTGAAGGGTTAATCAGTAAGAGATTATCAAACAGGAGCTCGTTTTACCAACCCTAGAACTAGTGCTAGTGGATGGCTGCAAACTTTGCTCTTTTACCTGCATGTGAGGAGACCTAGTTAGTCCTGAGGAGGAAAAGATCACAGAGCTGTGGAACAACTAGTCAACCTCATTAAACTGGTTTCAGACATCATTATTCACTCGAGGGTCTGGAGCTGGGCAGTTGTTTTAAAGCTCTGTGGTTTATTTGGCATAATAAGCACAGGTAGATTTATTTGTACACACCTGTCCTGTGCCAGATGGTCTGTGCTAACTAATGGGAACACGGGAGAAAGACGCCGTGACCCAAAATGACAGATGCAATCAGCGTTTTGCATGAATATAAGAAAATGGGCTGGTTAGTGTTATTTAAAAGGACAGTTCACCCTAAAAATGAAAATTCGCTGTTAATTTAATCCCCCTCAGGCCTCCAAGATGTAGGTGCCTTTTTTCTTCAGTAGAGCAGTAAAGAAGATTTTTAGCTAAAATCGTGCTCCATGGTGATTCATAAAATGCACGTCAGTGGCTACCCTTTTTTTAATTCAAGGAACATAAAATTAGTCCCCGTGGCTCCTGATGATATATTGAGGTCTTGTGAAAAGAAATGATTGGTCTGTGCAAAAAAAACTGAACATTATTTACAACATTATGACCTGTCATAGGCGCCGAAAAACATGAGATAGTCTCTGTTCATTTTAACCAATAAGAAATAGATTGCATGCTTTTACGACTTTATTCTCATTTTTGTGTTTGTGCCATTTGACTTGCATATTAGGAATCACCAAGGGCCACCGTTTCAGATAAAAATACTTTCTTACCGCTCTACTGAAGAAAAAAAGCCGCCTACATCTTAGACAGCCTGAGGATGAGTAAACTAACAGCAAATGTTCAGTTTTGGTTGAACTATCCCTCTAAAGTGTTAATGACTCTAAATCAGTGCTTCTCAACAGGTGAGAGTCGTGACCCAAAAGTTAGTTACAGATCTGTTTTGATAAAGAAAATATGACCTGTATAACATTAAATGCTGGTTCCAGGTTTGGCATTGTGTTGGGTGTTCAACATAAAATCAGTTGGGAGCCGCTGCTTTAAGATTCAAGGTAGTTTAGACAAATCCAGCACTGAGGTATCACTGGTTACGTACAAGTTTCATCAACTACCAATGCTCTAGAAACAGTCAATTAAATTGAAGAAAGCATTTCATTATGGCCATTAACATATTTGACAGTTGCCTCAGTGCTTTATTAACTCACTCATAGTCAAATACTTCATTAAATAATGTCCTTTGACAAAAATGTGCCAGTATTTCTACAAAGTCAGTGTGATGAAAGAATTATTCATTTATTTGTATGGGAAAGTTCATTGCTGTTTGTTTTTACAGCAGCCTCAAAAAAAAAAATTGGACTTAAGTTACACTTAAACGTGTCTGAATGTCACTGCATTAGATACAAAATATCAAATCTGCACAATTTTGCAAATTTTTTTTTTTTACCTTATAACTTGATGCTTGATGGAGTTGTAGTTCATTAAATTAACTATGAGCATGTTTCACTAACGTTTAACAAACACAAACACTTTGCACTGTAAAAAATATGTATTTTTCAAAGCACATTATTGGAGTGTGTTTTATCAGAAAATATTATTATCATTTTTTTTTATTAATTGAAATTTGCTATCAATTTTCTATAAATTCCAGTGTCCTTATTTATTTATTTATCTATCTATTTATGTGTTTGTTTGTTTATTTATTTATCATTTTAAACCAGCTAGTATTAGTCAAATTTGATAGCAATTTCTGAGTTTTTTTTGTGTCTATGGATTTTTACATTTTTTTATAATTTTAAACCGACTTATTTAACATGTTCAATTTAAATAGCACTTGATTAGATATTTTATTATCTGACTCAGTGATGTATATTCAGTTTAACTGTTTAAGTGTCCAGATGAGTTTTGGGGTTACTGTATGTATTTGTTATTCTTTGGGCCACAGTTGTCTTGGATATCTCCCATGATGCCCGTCTCGTAGCTTTATAAAGATGGCATTGCACTGACCAGTCTGGGGTGGGACTGAGCTAGTTAACCGAGTTAATGGCTGCAGCTCTGCTAAGTTTAGGTTTTTGGAGGGTTTAGGGGGTTTGTGCACTAACTCCAGAGTCCTGCTGTCCGTGTTGTGTTTTTTAGAAGCCAGCATTCCCGGAGAAGACATTGTTGATGACAATAAGAGCTGCCATTGTGAGTTTGTCCCTCAGGATTTAACGCCGGGACTAAAAGTTACCATCAGGGCCGTGTGGTAAGCAAAGATGAGACAGGCAGCATCCATCAGACGTGTAATATTATTGATAAAACTACAGCAGTCTGCATCACATAATATTACCTCATAAACTCAGTCTTTCCTGTGTTACATTCAGTCTTTCGAATCCTTCGTTACATTCACACTTTCATTGCTCAGATCACGCCAGCGACTCTTATGCATGAGATATTTGAATATTGAAGGTCGTCTCAAGCCTTGAAAAAATAGATGAGTGTCTGGGACTCAGTTATGAAGTAAATCTCACAAAACAGTTCAGGTCATGTTTACTGTAAGATTTAAAGTAAAAATACTAATGGTGCAGGGTTATGTAGTTTACTAAAACCACAATTATAACATTTCTTTACTTAAATTTTAATCCACCAATGAATATATATGTTTTATATTCCTAATTTTGTAACTTATGTTTATATATTTTATGTTCCTTTAACTTATTTATTCTCACTTTTATTTAAAATTAGCTTAGCTAAAAATAACTAAAAAACGAAAGAGGAAGAAAATGTATAAAATGAATTTAAACATATAAAAAAAACTCATATGACAGAAAAAAAGAAAACCTAAATTACTCAACTTTCTTTTGCAAATGAAAATGAAAACGGGAAAAAAAAACAATTCAAAAAATTAGTGAAACGTAATAGCATCTCAGCATACTAAAAATCAACTGTGTCAACTAAATACATGTTTTTAGTTTCAATTGTGATTATTATATTTCATGAAATACTTTGAAACAGTTTTTATCTTTATATCATTTGCCTGTCGTTGCCTTTGTTAAGTGTTATTAGTTTTTTTTAGTTAAAATAGGGCTTACTATAACACATATAGTTTTTATTTATTTCATTTCAAGTTTTTATTTTATTTTTTATTTTAAATAAAATTAAACTAACAAAAATAGCCTTGGACATCAGATGAAATTACAAATATAGTACAATTGTTAAATATATATTCTCCCTAATTATTAGTTATTCAAGTTAATAAACCTAAGCCAACAATAAAATTATCTATTTTAATAATTTTAAAGTAATTTACCAATACTTTTAAAACATGTATTGTATTATTTTTATTAATATTTTTCATGGTTTTAGTACTATAAATAGGTCATCAAAACATATTTTCTTGTTTCTTTCTTTATATGTTTGGGTGAAATATGAGCTGGACATGTTCTCGAAAGCTTCACTGAGATTCAGCCTTTGTTTTTGTGTAAAGTGTTAAGCGTGATAATGTGTGTGTGATTGTTTGTCCCTGCAGCATCATGAGGTTCATGGTGTCCAAGCGAAAGTTTAAAGAGAGTCTGCGGCCGTATGACGTGATGGACGTGATTGAGCAGTATTCGGCCGGACATCTGGACATGTTGGCGCGCATTAAAAATCTGCAGTCCAGGCAAGAGATACAGATGCAGCTGCTTCTCTTTCTCTCTTCTCTTCACACACTCCTCACACCGTCGGACATGACAGTGACGCTTGACTCATACACACTAGACAGTGTTGTGTTGTGTTGTGTTTTGCATGGCTCAGTTTCCTAAACGTCTCTCACTGGTTTGATGTTCATATCCGTCAGAATCAGAACTATCCTCACATGTATGTAAATGATACCCAAAAACCGCCTCCAACGCTGTCTTCAGTGGCTTTTGTGTGTATAATGCCTCCACTGAGAAACATTATCTACATTTTCATTAATTAAGATACAATATCATGATATTTTACCAGTTCAGAGCAGCATATGTGGGTCAATAATGATGTAGGACTCATTTTTATTAAATTAATCTATTAATTTATTCGAAAGCAGTTCATACTCTGCAAAACTTTGATGTAGGATTTAGTTTGAAACGATTTTCACTCAGAAATTGATGGTAAGTTTCACAAATACTAAGAAATGGCAAGTAAAACATTGAATTAAATGTGAAATTTTGAAAATGTGATATTCACGATTCAGAAATTCATATTTGTACAAATATTTGTACCTTGTAAAATGTTTAAAGAAATGTTAAGACTGTAAATCAAGATGTAATGAAAATATGATCATATTATAGATAAACGATTGTAAGATGAAAAGATGTGTTAATTTTATTGGCAAATGTAATAAACATTATACATTTCTTTCCTGTATTCTAAACATGCAAGAAAAAAGATGTAAAAGTATTTCAAGTAAAATACTCTGTTTAGTAGATAAAATGTTTAAATTAGAAACATTTTATTCTTTTATATGCATCATTTAAAACATTTAATTGAATTATTGTTTTAATTATTTTTAAGGTGTAAGCTGAATAGGTCGCTGGTTTGAAAATAAGATTAAAGTTTATCAATGCCATATGAAACCAACACATTTTTATACATAGGTTTAAAAATATGTTTCATATAATGAAAAATTAAAAATATTTTAGGTAAAATATTTAAAGCTGGAATATTTTGTTGTTTTATTCTAAAATGTATTATTATTTATTTATCTTGCTATTTTTGGAGTTATTAAATGAATGTTTGGTTGAAAGAAATAGTATTAAAGTTCATCAAAACCATCAGTTCTGTTCATAAAAAACAGCACTTTTCAGTGTACATAAACTGCTGCCTACCTACTAATCCATCACAGTCACATCCGTCTTGTTTTAGGCCAGTCCTCCTGTATGTATGAATAAATGACTGTGGTTATGATTTGACATGTGAATATATTCCTGCTTATAAACAAGCACACATTTTGAAAACATTACTGGCATACTTTCATCACATGTTGATCGCTGACAGCAAGTGCGAGAGCTTTTCACGGTGATGTCTGGAATATATTTGGAGGGTTTGTTGTTGTTGTTGGTTTGGGTTTGCGCCGCTCGTGTCACGTCACTCTGCATTCTGCTGTCCTCTACTCTATTTGCTTTGCCAGGTTAGATATGATATTGGGTCCTCCGGGTCCCGGCACCCCTCGCCAAAAGAAGTGTTCAACCAAAGGAACCACAGAGTCGCCCCAGTTGTCTTCTAGGTTAGGATCCCGGGCCTGCGTTAGAGCTCTCTCGCTCCAGAGACCAACCAAGAAACCTGCTTCTGCTTCAGACTACATGGCTAGTAGAAACTGAGCTACCTAAACAAACTAGTCTATTATTGCATCGAGCCTGAACGCTCCGGGCGGCTTCTGATAATCAGCTCCTAATTCACTTCATGACCTTTGTTTGCTGCGACCGAAGTGTTTTGTAGAGACGTTTAGTCGAGGGGAACCAAATACCACATTTCGGTGAGTTACTAGTCATGTAGCTGAACTAAAACTGGTTAAGCTAGTTTGCCTGCACCGCGCTGTGTGGAAATGAAGAGTTGCGGCAGCAAGAAGCAGCAAATGGAGATGCACATGTCTGAATGGTCGTTCCTTTCATTTAGCATCACTGTTTTTGCGTATGCATGTCGGCATGGCGTTTTTTCAGGCATGCCACTCTTTTTTTTCTGTTTTCTTCATGCTTGATTCCCACCGATCTTTTTTTTTAAAGCAGCCAAACAACACATCTGATGGTGTCTCGGATCAGACGCACCCCTGCTAGTGTAGTCCATCAGCTTTGGATAATGTGTCAAATGTGCGGCTAATACCGCAATATGCAACTAAAGACGTGATTTCACGTCGACACATTGTTCAAAAGTGGCAAATATCAACAGAAAACGTCCGTCTGGAGGGCCTGACTCTTTCTGTCCAATCATATGTGTCTGTCTGCGTGTGGACACACCCCCCTCATTATCATATCCCTCCCTCTGCATGCATTCATTGATTTCCCACACTGCTTTGTGCTTTAAGATAGAATACATGGTGTATTATTTCTTAAAGTTAAGAATTTATACATCTTTCATATGAATGTTGTTTTATTCTAACAGTTCAGACATATAGCAATGTGATAAATGAACATGTAAGAGAAATATTGATGTGATGCATTTAGAACAAAACAAAATATATCAAATAAATGTTATTGTAAATATACAGTATATATAAAAATGATATTAATTTAACTATATTATAAATATAAATTCTAAATCTACAATTTAAAAGAAACTCTGGGGACGTTTAACAATGAAAAAATGTGTTCCTGTGTTTATCCATGTTTAATGGGTTAAGGAGCATGAGTTTGACCATTTTTTTTTTGGCGACGGACTGATGGTTGAAGTTTTATTCTAGATGTTTCAGGTCTCTAATTGATTGTTAGAGTGGATCAGATTGTTGGTCGGAGTCCTTCAGTAACAGACAAGGATCGTCCTAAAGGAACCACAGATGCAGAACTGCCAGAAGATCCCAGTATGATGGGACGGCTGGGAAAGGGAGAAACAGGTCAGTCACACACCGGTTGCTGATTGATTGATATATACATTATTTAATGTTCAATTTTGCTACTGATATAAAGAAAGAAATACATTTAAAATGATTCTTTATATGACATTTTGAATTCACTCATGGGAGAAACTTAATGTTAAAAGCATGTTAAGAGGTTGTTTCCAAAATAAGTTATATAAAAATAAAAACTAAATACAGTATCGTATGTTTAAACTTGTTTCTGAATAACTAAATTCTTGAACTAATTAAGTAAATTTAATCGTTTAATAAAAAACGTAATCGTTTTTCTTTTCTTCATTGAAACATATTGGTAATGAGAATTATACTAGTACATTACATAAACGTATACAAAAAATTGGTTTCCTTTTTTTAAATGTTAAGTATAATGTTTATCAAATTATTTTTAATCATAATTATAATGTGTTGTTATATATTGAATAATGTTTTTAATTATACCTCAAATGTGTATTTTATGCATTAAATAGTTTTAATAATAACCAACATTTTTATTTCATGTATTGAATTATTTTATCATAACTTGAAAGTTGAATTTATGCATTAAATACATTTGAATCATAATTAATATGTTAATGTATTGAATTAACTTTTAATCATAACAAAAATGTTTATGTATTAAAATTGCTTCCATTTTTTTTTGACGTTATTTGGACACTCTTTGAGAGATTTACTAGGCTATTATATTTATTATATATACTAAACAGGGCAAATTGGCGTGAGAGCGCAATTCCAAAACCGCGCCGATGAGTGTGGAAATTTCTGCGGGTGATTTACTAAAAACGCGCAAATTAAAGGGGTCATATGATGCGATTTCAAGTTTTCCTTTCTCTTGGAGTTTACGATCTGTTCGTGAATAGATAAGATCCCTAAAGTTGCAAAGACTAAAGACACGCCCTCCTAAAACGCCTCGTTTAAACACGCCCCCCCATATCTACATCACTGTGTGGGAAGATTTGCATAACGCCGCCCAAATGTTCACGCAAAGAAAGAAGGCGTAACTTTGATTCTTCTGACTCACAGCCTGTAAGTATGTTTTCATATTTAAAGGATTTGTCACTGATGATTCAAATGCGAGTTTTGAGCCGTGTAGAGTAGCGCTTGTTGTTTGTCGTTTCTCCTCCCTACAATGACATGACATGGTTTTATGTTTACGCAGAGCGATACACAACGCGTAAAAAGACAGTATAAGTCATTATAATCAGTAATTATGTCCCCACTGGATGCAACAAATGCCTCGTTTGTAATGGCTTTTATTGTAATACCAGTAATTTGTTGAGCGCAAACGTTAGTAAATCTCATGTGATTCAGAGGTCATCGGGTTGCAAAATTCACTTTTACATGTGTTTGAACAGAAATGTGTGTTGGAAGTGTGTGTACACAACCACCCTAAAACGATAAAAATCCACCCAGTGGTTTTTTAAAAATCCCTATTATACGCACTTTTCTCAGATCAGGTTTTTCTCAGATTCTTGCATTGTTACCTAGTTCTGCAACAGGCCCCTCCCACGATTGTTGCTTGACATGTGTTTTTATCACAGCCCCACCCTGAGTGAGCTGTCACAAGGTCCTCCACGGCCATTGTTTTCGACGCTGGAGTGGTTGGACAAATTGTCTGCCTAAGAATTGAGGGTGTCTGTTTGTTGGCTGATAATGAACATTACATAGCATCATCATTACTCCCGTATCTGAGCCGCCTGAAGACGCGGTGGAGTACGATATGTTTGGAGGTAATTTGCCCCCGATCTAACCTAATGTTTCCTATGTTCGCTGCAAATCATATCGTGATCCCGCCGTCACCACCGAAGAAGTGATAAGGGTTTTTAGAGTCTTTGCAATTGCTATTCTAATAAGGTACTATTAGCCATTTTTTCCGCGGCTAAACTAAAGTTACGTCTCATAAACAGCCGTCACCCCACGGAAGAGAGGGTCGGGGTCCGCAGAGTCTTAGCATGTAACGGACATCGCACCGAAATGACTTGGCTGGGAACAGCTGTTTTTGACAAGGGTAAAAAGGGTGTTGTTTTACACTACCATAGAGACATTTTAACCAAAGTATGTTATAGACTTTTCATTAAGACCCTAAAGAATCATATCAACTTGTGGAAAATGGGCATCCGATGACCCCTTTAAGACATGCTTTTTTTGGGCGTTTAATAATGCCACAAATACCAGTAATTTGACGAGCGCAAGCGTTAGTAAATTGCGTTGCATGATTCATTTGAATACTCTCCTCAGAAATTTTGCGTCTGAAAGGGGAAACTCCTATAAATGCATATTCACAAAATAACTGTCCATGCCTTTTCAGTACTAAATCTTCACTGCGTGTCTTTAGTAAATCCTGACAGTACTATTTTAACACCAAAAGACGGTTTGTGCTGGTGCAAGCTGTTAGTAAAAGTTGTTTCTAAGCAACAAAAAAAAATCAGATTTCCTTTTTTTTTAGGTGATGTCAATGGAGAGGAAGCTGGATTTTCTGGTCAACATCTACATCCAGCGCATGGGCATCCCGCAGTCTGAGACAGATGCTTACTTCGCCTCTAAGGAACCGGACCCGGCGCCGCCGTACCACAGTCCGGTGGAGCACATGGAGAAGAGCGGCTCCATCACCAAAATCATCCGCTTCAACAGCTCAGCAGGCCAGAAGAATTTTGACCCGCCGCCGTCGACCTGCGTCAACCACCACTGCCCGCCCTCCACATCTTGGCACCTTCACAGCCGCCCCGAACCTACGCAAGGAACGTCACCCACGGGCGACCCGTCGCTAGTGCGCATCCCGCCGCCTCCGGCCCATGAGCGCTCATCCGCCGGCCACAATGGAGGCTCTCGCGGGGCTGGACAGCATCATGCATCACGGCGCGAAGATGGACGCCCGCTGGCTCTTTCCAAGCAGCAGGCCGGAGCCGAGAGCGACACGTCCATATCCATCCCCTCGGTGGACCACGAGGAGCTGGAGCGCTCCTTCAGCGGCTTCAGCATCTCGCAGTCCAAAGAGAACCTGGACTTCCTCAACAACGCCTACTTCAGCGGCGTGTCGCGCTGCACTAAAGTCAGGCCATACATCGCAGAGGGCGAGTCGGACACGGACTCCGATCTGTGCGCCCCGTCGCCCCACTCCGCCACTGGAGACGGTGCCTATGCGGACAGAGGATGGTCCGGCCCGAAGTAAACCTCGCAAATCCGGGATTCGACCAGATTCTGGAGCCAAACACGCACTGGACTGCATTTGCGTGTTTAAAAAGCAGCGTTTCTCTTCGGCTCCTCGGGTGGAAGAAACGGTGGAAACGGCAAGACGCAGTGAAGATGCAATGCAGTGGCTTCCGCGAGCCGAGCACTTGCTTATCCATCGGCTCATGTCTGGAGTAGGATGGATTTTAACGTGAAAGACGCTGGGAGAGTCTTTAGCATTTCATTTGTGACCCTGGACCACAAAACCATAAAGGTAAATTTTTTTTAAATTGAGATTATCAATCACCCTGAAATTTCCGATAAAAAAAAAAACAAAAAAAAAAAAAAAAAAAAAAAAAAAAAAAAAAAATTAAGCTTCCATTGATGTATGGTTTGTTAGGATAGGACAATATTTGGCCGAGATACAACTATTTGAAAATCTGGAATCTGAGCGTGCAAAAAAGAAAATTTAAATGTTGATAAAATTGCCTTTAAAGTTGTCCAAAGGAACGTTTCTTGCAATCATATCAACTTCAAATGAAGTTTTGATATATTTACGGTTGGAAATTTACTAAATATATTTATGGAACATGATCTTTACTTAATATCCAAATGATTTTTGGCATAAAAGAAAAATTGATAATTTTGACCCATACAATGTATTGTTGGCTATTGCTACAAATATCCCCCAGCGACTTAACACTGCTTTTGTGCTCCAGGGCCACATATGTGGTGCGTTTGCGTCTTTAAGAACATCTCACTGATTTCACGTCGTCAGCTGGTTAAAGGGATCGTTCACTCAAAAATCTCGCAAACATCCTGTCGTTATTTACTCACCCTCATGTCGCACCAAACGGTATGACTTGCTTTCTTCTGTGCAACACAAAAGAAGAAATCTTTTTCAAACAAGGACAGTTTTTGCATCTGTCAAGCTCCAAAAGGACCAAAACTACACAAAAAGCACCATAAAAATATAATGAAGGTACATTTATGCATTTGGCAGATGCTTTTATCCAATGCAACATTGCATTCAAGTAGGGCTGCATGATAATGGTTAAACAGTTAATTACAATTATACTGTTCAAAGAATACAGTCACGATTAATAATAATCTCATTTTATTTATTTACTTTTTACATTTAATCAAAATTATTGTACTCGGACATAAGCACAAACCAAGAGAATGTCAACTCACATAATTCCCATACAGCAAAAATAAGAAAAGAAAATCAAATAAAATGTTGAAATAAATTTGAAAATATAAAAAATGTCCAAAAAATATATTTGCTAAAATAGAACTTTATTAAAGGCATTTAAAAATATATTTTGCCCTCCATATATTTTCAATCCATCACATTTGAAGAAAATTAAATACTGAATAAAGCCTAAATGTGACATTTGAAATGTATTTTCTTTCCCCTGTAATACATTTTTTAAATATTGTTGTAAACAAAATATATTTTCAATTTCAAAAATATAATTTTCAGATTTTCAAAAATCATTAAGCTTCGCTGTTTACAACATATATTTAGCATATATTTAAAGCTTTGGCCTGAAAAAAAAAGTTTTTTTTTCTTTTCTTTTCTTTACACATAAAAATTATATAAACCACCACGCACGAAATGAATCGATTTATGAAGAAAAGCTCTGATTGGAGGTTTTAAATCTTGATCTGGCAACCACAACCTTTAACGTTTGTGGAAGCTTGTTACCAATGCAAGAAAGCAGAAATGACTAATTAAAATCAAATGTTTTCTGGATAAATAACCAGCAGACAAATATCACAAATGATTATGCTTAATAAATCAGGAGAAGCAGAAATTGTCATTACGATTAAAATACAATTCATTGTGCAGCCCTACATTCAACACATGTTGTATAGTTTCTTGCTTTCCTGAGATTCGAACCCAAAACCTTAGCATTGCTACGGGAAGTTTATAGAAAGGTCATTTATTTGACTTAGTACCATATTGCAAGTCTTCTGAAATTATAAAATCAGTGAAATATAAGTCGTTGTTTGATGATAATTGACATGAGGGTGAGTAAATAATGAGAGAATTGAGATTTTAGTGTGAACTATCGCTTTAAATCATGTCTTTGTAGCACCGTGTCGTCCATGTTCGCTTGTGAATGTACTTCACGACAGCTTGTGAATTTGAAAACATCTCTAAAGCAGGTCACTTAATGTCGATCACAATATTCCCTTAATTAATTACCATGGTTAGGAAATTCACGTCAAGTACATATGAAATATAAAATATCACTTTCTCTCAAGTTTACAGTTTTTTATTACTCCCTGAATTAATCATTTGCATGTCAATAAATTAGGAATATTTAGTAAGATTGTATATTTAAAGTTCATTTCATACCGCAAATTAACAGCTTCTTGAAATAATGATGAAAATAAGCCTATTTTCTGCCAATATTTTTCTTTTCTTAAAGATACTAAACCTTCCAAAGCAATTTCTAAAACTATTTCTGTAACAACAAAAGTATCCGTTTAATAATATAATATGTCTGCTTGTTACGTCACGATCATTCGACATAAAAAATCATCTCATTTTCTAAAACATGCCATCAGAAAACATGAGGGCCAGATGTAGTATAAAGTTGAACATGAACTAATCATTTAGTTAGTTTGTTAGTGAATTGAATCTCACTCATGAAACAGGGATAAATACTCTTTTCAATGCACTAATTTACTGAGAGCACATGAGAAATGCACCGTGTCGTTTTGCCTTGTTCTAATGTAATTGATGTTCTGTTGCCTTCTATGGTTTGTTTTATTGGTTGAAACCATACTGAACAAAAATGTCTGTATCGAGACCGGACAGCTGACCGGATTTAATGTATGTTTCCTGCAGAAATCATCCATATGTGTTAAACAGCACTTCACACATGCAGACTGCACATCTCCAAAGGGGATAGCTCGTTCACATCATCCGTCTTCCGTATCATTCGCCGCAGTCTTTCTCTAACGCTCCCTTTAATGCTTGTGCTGGACAGATGGGGGAGACCGGGGCTAGTTGTCACACGGTGACTTATTTATTTACAGACAAAATTCTAAAAGTCTTGATTTACAAAACGCTGTTGCTCAGGAAAAATTGTTAATTTACCTTCATGCATTTGGAAAACGCTTTTATCCGATGAGAATTACATTGCATGCAAGGTTTACATTTTATCAGTTCATGCATTTGCTGAAAAATCAAACTTATGAAAACAATTGGTGTAGAATTTAACACTTTTCACTCAGAAATTGCTAGTAAATTTCACAATAATTGGCAAGTTGCATTGAATTAAATGTGACATTTGGAAGTAGAAAGACTGAAAAAGTATTCTCTTGTAAAACATACTCCAATAACAGCACTTGAAAAATAATTTTTACAGTGTATAATGGGGCATGTTGTGACACTACTACAAAGGGAACCTCCTTCTGATAGTGATGTTAAAAATACATTTGTTTGAAATATGTAATGCTATCTAAATAAAAAACACAGCAACAAACCAACAAACACAAAAATAGCTAGAGAAAAACCATTGGTGTGTAGGCTATTTTCACTTTTTACTTAAAACCCTTTTTGCCATGTGACAACTAGCCCCGGCCTCCCCGATTTGAATGCAAAATGCTTAAGATTCAGCAAAAGCAGCAGAATTAAGTACTGGATTAATATAACATACAATAATTACATAATGTACAGTTAGAATACTGTGGTAAATGACCACTGAACATCATTTACCCTAACAGAGACATATAGATGTAAGTCATTGGTTCAGTTGGGTCATGTGGCAGTTCTGAAGCTGAAAATCACTTACAAAAAAGTACTACGTCAATACCCTGGTATTCTTTGAAGTCTGCCGTCACTGTACTACGGTAACACCACAGTACTTGTTTATAAGGGACAGTTGAGTTCTGCACATGTAACAGTGGTTTGAGTTGAACATCGTCACAGCTGCCTTGCTTGATTTCACTTTGTTTTCCAAAGAATCTACTGTATTTTGCTAAATTGCCTTTGGCATCTTTTATAACGCTGTCGGTTTTGTTCCTGTTGTTTGTTTAATGCTTGTGGACTGGAGGTCAGTTTCTTACTTTGGTCCTGAAATATGCCTTGTAGAACTGGATTTTCACTATCCTTTCTTACACCCGCCTACTCCTAATTTCTCCCCCTCTGCTGAACGGGCCCTGTTAGATTCCTCCAGATCGTCCCCGGTGTACAGACTCCCAACTTTCACATACTTTGTAGATCTACACAACCAGCTTCTGCGGCGCGAGAATCTGTCAGACAGGTTTGCCATATCTGAAAGGACAAGTAAACAAGTAAATCTTTGCTTTAGATGCATTTGTTAACTGCATATGTGGTATTAGAGATTCTGCACTACTAGGATTTTTAATTCGTTTAACCAGCAGGACTCACGCGGTCAGTTAGCATCACCAGAATGACCAGCACTAACCAGCACACACTTGGCTGGGAAAAGTCATGGTCTTTTTAACAAAAAAGTTGCTAGTCTTGCTTTTACTCCCAAAATGTAATCAAGATGACCAAAAGTTTAGCTTTTTGAATGTTAAACGCTTGTTTGAGGAAGAAATCTTAGCTTGGCACTTCTCAGAAACCAGGTTGACCGCATTATTCGTCATCTATGAAAGTCTGTTTCCGCCACGAAATAAAAAATAAAGAAGGTAATTGCAACTTTTTGCTTCAAATTTAGATTTATATCTCTAATTTTTTGTTTATTATGAGTTTATATTTCATATTTCTGAGTTTATATCTCATAATTCTGATTTTTATATCTTATAATTCTGAGTTTGTCTCATAATCCTGAGTTTATATCTCATGATTCTGAGTTTATATCTCGCAATTCTGAGTTTATTTCTCATAATTCTGAGTTTATCTTGTAATTCTGATTTATAAATCTCTATTCCTGAGTTTCTTATCTTGTAATCGGAGTTTAATCTCCATATTTCTGAGTTTATCTTGTAATTCTGAGTTTATATCTCATAATTCTGAGTTTATATCTCGTAATTCTGAGTTTATATCTCAATTCTGAGTTATATCTCAATTCTGAGTTATATCTCAATTCTGAGTTATATCTCAATTCTGAGTTATATCTCAATTCTGAGTTATATCTCAATTCTGAGTTATATCTCCTCATATTTTCTGAGTTTTATCTGTAAATTTCGATTTTAGATCGCATAATTCTGAGTTTATATAGTCTCGTAATTCTGAGTTTAATATCTCATATTCTTTCTGAAGTTTATATCTCATATTTCGAGTTTTACTGTGTATTCATGAACGTTTATACTCGCATATTTTCTGAGTTTATATCTCATATTCTGGTTTATATATCTATTCTGAGGTTTTATATCTCATATTTCTGATTTATCTTGTAATGCTGATTTTTTTATATCTCATGATTCTGAGTTTATATCTCGCAATTCTGAGTTTATATCTCCCAATTCTGATTTTTTTTCTGAGTTTTATCTTGTAATCTGAGTGAGATCTCATAATTCTGACTTTATATCTCGTAATTATGACTTTATATCTCATAATTCTGATTTATATCTCCTCATTCGAGTTTATATCTCATAATTCTGAGTTTATCTTGTAATTCTGAGTTTATATCAGCCAATTATTCTGAGGTTATATCTCGCAATTCTGAGTTTATTTCTCATAATTCTGAGTTTATCTTGTAATTCTGAGTTTATATCAATCCTGAGTTTATATCTCATAATTCTGAGTTTAAATCTCCTATTCTTAGTTATATGCCTCATATTACTATTATCTCCGTCATCTGAGTTTATATCTCATATTTCTGAGTTTATCTCGTAATTCTGAGTTGTTTATATCTCATATTTCTGAGTTTATCTCGTAATTCTGAGTTGTTTATATCTCATATTTCTGAGTTTATCTTGTAATTCTGAGTTTATATCTCATTATTCTGAGTTTATATCTCGTAATTCTGAGGTTATATCTCGTAATTCTGAGTTTATATCTCATAATTCTGAGTTTATCTCGTAATTCTGAGTTGTTTATATCTCATATTTCTGAGTTTATCTCGTAATTCTGAGTTGTTTATATCTCATATTTCTGAGTTTATCTCGTAATTCTGAGTTGTTTATATCTCATATTTCTGAGTTTATATCTCATAATTCTGAGCTTGCATTTCAATTATGGGAGTTTATCTTGTATTCTGAGTTTATTATCTCATAATTCTTTAGTTTACTCGTAATTCTGAGTTTATTTCTCATGAATTCTGAGTTTAATCTGTCAATTCTGAGTTTATATCTCATAATTCTGAGTTTATCTCGTAATTCTGAGTTTATATCTCATAATTCTGAGTTTGTTTCACAATTCTGATCGAGTTTATATCTTGTAATTCGAGTTTATATCATAATTATGAGTTTATATCTCTCAATTCTGAGTTGTTTATATCTCATATTTCTGAGTTTATCTTGTAATTTCTTATTTATATCTCATGACTTCCTGATTTTTATCTTTAATTTCTGAGTTTATATCTTAATTCTGAGTTTATATCTCATAATTATTTGTTTATATCATAATTATTTGTTTATATCTCATAATTCTGATTTTATATTTCGTAATCCTGAGTTTGAGTTTATATCTCATAATTCTGAGTTTTTATCTTGCAATTCTGACTTTATAACACAATTGCGAGTTTGTATCACACAATTCTGACTTTATAACTTGTAATTCTGAGTTTATATCATAATTATGAGTTTATATCTCTCAATTCTGAGTTGAGTTTATATCTCATAATTCTGAGTTTATCTTGTAATTCTGAGTTTATATCAAGGAGTTATATCTCGAATGCTAGTTTGTCCTCTTATTCTGTAGTTTGAATTTATGTCTCATATTCTTGAGTTTGTCTCGTAAATTCTGAGTTTGAGTGTATATCTCATAATTCTGAGTTTGTCTCGTAATTCTGAGTTTATATCTCACAATTTGGACTTTTCCAAAAAGTCACATTTTCCTTTTTATTTGTTATTTCCGTGGCGTAAATAGCTTTCTCTAGAAGAGTGCATGAATCCAGCAGAAGGAAAGTTTGTGATACTACACGGCCCACGCATGTTACAAATCCTGCAAGCCTTAAGTTTCTTGTCTATGTGTGGTAAGTGGCACTTATGCGATTCACATTGACAGAAATGTTGTTTTACAGCTAACACACACATAATGGCTTTAGCTAATGTCATTTTATCATCATACCTATGTTTACTCGACAGTCTCGGATCAAATCCATGATTGTTGTTTTTCACAAATGATGAGCACTGTTGTCTTTTATTTTTCTTCTCAAGAAAAGTAAATGCTTGCCGGCATGTTTTGAACCGCTGAATGCCATATCTATATAGCTTTTGATTATTATGTAGCATATCCGTCGTGTAGTCACTCAGATCCATGAGCTCATGGGCAAATGTACAATAAACTTTGTATATCATAAAGTTCAAATGCTGCTGTCGTTCATGTTCATCTAATGATGTTTTACATAACTAACGAAGGGCTTCAAACAGTTCAAATGAGTTTACATAGTGCTTTTCAAAATACAAATCATTTGGCAGATTTGGCAAAAAAAAATTTTTAATAAAGAATAGTGGCTTACTAACGGAATATAGGCTTTATAGTTAAATTAGTTGTTATATTATCTGTTGAGGATGTAATGTAGAGATTATAAGAAGTGCTGGCTAGTAACTGATTACATGTAATCTGGATTACATAATCAGATTCCAAAAATAAAGTACTTGTAATTAGATTATATTCGTTTTTAAAGGCTCATAGTCAGATTAGAATAACCTAATCTTTTTTTCTTTTTAAATTTCCCTTTCTAAATGAACCTACCACTAATACACAGTTTGGGAAACCCTGCGCTAATGTTTAATGCATTTCATGATGTTGATAATAAAGAATGTTTCTTTTTTTTCTCAATAAATTACGCAATAATTTCATTCAATTCAATGTGATAAATGAGTTAAGTCAAAAGTAATCTAAAAGTGATGATTTTGAATACTTTCAATCAGAAAATACTGTCAACAGCCAGAAAGAAAATACATTTTCACCATGTTTTTAGGTATACTATTTTATATAAATCCGGCAAATGATATATGAACAAAAAAACTCTGTAAAACATTTAGAATATAGGTAGGAACTGAAGGAAGTGCTGCTGAAGTGAAGAAAAAACTCAGTATGTATTGGAAATTGAAATACAGATACAAATCGATTAATTGTAGTAAAACAAGTGTATTTTGGATGTTTTCTTTCTACTTGTCTGAACAAAGACAAGTTATGGAAGCAAAATCTCAACACTGATCTGTGCATGAAAACACAATGGTTTTGCCTGAAGCGTCTTGCCTTAAACGAGCCAAACTAACAGCACAAAAAGTTAAAAAGATCCCAGATTTTCTTCTCAGAAACCATGCTGTCCATGGCTGCCATCTATGGGTGCATAAGTCTTTTCTTGTTCAATTACATTGCTTCTGCCTTTAAAACTGGCCTCAGATCTCATTCCGTCCGTCATTTTATTTGTGACCGGGGTCACTTACAGCTAATATGAATTCTTCTATAAAAAAATTAATCAAACAAACTAACCGCATATTTGTTCGGAGCGTGGTTTGCAGGAATGTTGGTGTACATGTGAACGCTCCAAATGAACTGTCAAACCTTTTTAAAGCAATCTCTGAGTGCAATTATTGCAATGCAGTTCACTTCATATTGAATGCAAAACAATCCTGGTTTCACTTTTTCATGTTTGTGCAGATCCAATTATTTTTGGCACATTGTTGTTTGGTTTCTCTTGATGTCTTTTGTATATTCTATTTTACATTTTTTTAGATAAAACCTGGTTATACATTGTCTTTTTGAATTTGCTTATTGTCAAAGTCTAAATTGACTCGTCAGATGGTGTTGGAGACTGTTTTGACGTTTTTTTTTTTGTTGAGATTTTTTCTAACCTGATCATGTTTTTGTGGGGTTATTATTGCATTAATATTAGTGAAAGCGGAAGCTTGTCATGTATGTAATGGAATTGGTCCATTAGCAGCCTCTTGAAGTGTAAATATGCACATAAATCTTGCACACACATGCACTTACACATGAATATGTGCACGAAGAACATGAGTGTGAGATAAAACATCACATTTAGCATGACCTACAATGTCAGGATCAGATGTGGGCGGGGCATTGTGTCATGAAAAAGCGTGATGGATGCTGAGTGTGACATTGATGAAGACTGTGAATGCAGATGAACTGATGTGCTCTGTGTGAATGCAGCCGGATGTTGCCGAAGGGTCCGAAGGTCCCAGATGCATTGAATTGATGCTGAGTGTCTAAAAGAAAGGCAGTCCTTTTTCTCCAGGGAATGCTGTTTAATGTGTGTTTTTCAGAGGTTTTCTTCCAGTGAAGACATTTATTTTGAAGGAATGAGATGATTCTGTCATAGAAATGTGTTTTTCCTGAAATGCATGCGAAATTAAAGCAGATAAACTGATGCAACTGAGCTCTTCACTGAAAGTGTGGAGACATTTTCATTCTTTGTGACGTGGTTTGGATGGATTTCTGATCGTTCTGAGAGTCGCGGGACAGAATGAGATGAAGAGAAAGTGCTTTTGGAAGTTTTCAGGACAAAAAAAACAGATCAAGGACACTGAAGATCCTCTGAAGACGCTTGATCATGCCTCGCTGTCCTCATCTTTTGGTCCTTCTGCTGTTTTATCCTCCTCAAGGTAAAGCACTGCATCTTCAGAGAGTACACATCACTAATGCAACAAGGAATGCATTCATGTTGAAAAATATTTTTAATGCATTTTATGAAAAAAATAAAATCTGGGTCATATTTCGTCCCAAAATCCAGAAGAAGAAAAAGGAAAAAATTGTATTTATATATTCACCGTGAAGGAAAAATCCATAGAAAACGGGTAAAGTTCTGGTGGAAAATTACCAGAGACTTTTCCATTAAGTTTCAGACATTTCCATCAACCATTTAACATAAAACAATGAGATACGTCATTGAAAATACAGATAAAATTCCTATGAAAAATCAATACGGAAAATTCCTTCATGATAACATGGTGCTGTATTTTTATGGATTTTTTATTCATTTCTAAAGAAAATGAAGCCTAATTTTTATTTTTACGAAAAAGAAATGAACCTGTCATGAATTATAATGAAAATGTCACAATGCAAAAAGAAAAATTAATTGTTCTAAAAACAGATTTAATTAGTTTAAAGCACTATTTATTATTTTATTCTAATATTTGTTAAGAACGATCACATTTATTTTTGCATTATTATACAATAAATAGACTTTTCATAAAGCACAGAAAGCAGAGAATGGTTATTATAATTAACTCAAATTAAAATAATAACAAATGTTTATGGGATATAAAGTAAACTGAATAAAATATAAACAAAAAAAACTTATTTTATTGCAGCATCATCTTATTTTTATTAAGTTAACTTGATTATACCAACTAAAAACAAGTTGGTTGGACTGGTTAACTTGAATCAAAGTTAACTTGAAATAATGCATAAACCAGTACAGGACAGAAAAACAAAAAAATTTTCAAAATAAAATAATAATACAAACAACAATAATAATAATGATGACAAAACTTTAACTAAAATGAAAACAAAAATAAAAGATAAAAATATAAATAATTCAAAATATGAAAAAAACGACCATCCCTTTCTGTTCACTGTTCTGATGGATGATTTGTTAGTTATTTATTTAATGTTTTTGCTTGTTTGATGAGTCCATATATTGATCTCTCTGACGTATGATCGCAGACTGTGGTTCCCCTTTTGATCTTATTACTGTAGATTGACTTGAAGAAACAACTGATATTACATATCTTGTGTATGTGCATTTGCTTGTGCAGACAGATTTTTGTTTGTGTCTTGTCCGTGTCTAGTCTGTTGTGGTGAAGTTCCTGCTGAAGACCGTCTGCTGAGGTTTCTGCTCTCAGGATACAGTAAACTGTCCCGTCCGGTTCAGAACATCACTGATGTGGTTCACGTCCGCTTTGGGCTGTCCATCGCCCAGCTCATTGATGTGGTACAATCTCTTCTGCAGGAAATACATGTATTTCTCTATAAGCCAACAGCTGGCTGAAATATTACTAATGTAATCAAAACATCTTCCTGTCCTCTCAAACACATTGGTTTAGAACTTAAAATACATAAACCTATGTTTTAAACTTGTAACTAGTATATCCACCTTATTCTGTAACATAAACACTTTTGAGTTACAAATAAGGCGTACGTGAATAGGTTTGATAGTATATTATATTTTATTTTAAAAAGCAAAAAAAAATGTATTCCATAAAAAGTGAATACAGAAAATTCCTTCACATGTGTTGGATTTTCTTACAGTTTTTTATAAAGAAAATTAAGCCGAATTTAAGTTTAAGAAAAAAAAACATTGGAAAATGTAACGAAATATAATGAAAAATGTCATAAGCAATGTCTTTTAAAAAAAAAGATTTTTGGTTTCATGCTTTATTTATTATTTAATCGTTTATTTTTAGAATGCTAAAAATGTCTTGTTTTGTAGTATTATGCCAAAAAAAAGAATGCCATAAGGGAAGCGGGAAGATTATTGTAGTTAAACTTAAACCATAAAAAAAAAATGTTATGCTATGTGAAATAAAATAAAATAAGCATATTTTAAAAACTATTTCTTAAATATTATGTGTCTGGTTTGATAACGGGATTTACTTCTTCATAAACAATTTTACTGTAGTGTTGTAATGGCATAACACTTATATATTTCACAGATCGATCACCAAAACAATATATACAGTGTTGGGGAAAGTTACTTTAAAAAAATAATGAATTACAATATTGCGTTACTCCATAAAAAAATAACTAATTGAGTCAACTTAGTTACTTTTTATGTAAAGTAATGCATTACGTTGCTTTTGCGTTACTTTTAAAATCTGGATTTGTTTGTTTTTTAAATAAAAAAGTTCTATTTTTGGCAATTATAAAAGCCTTTTCACACCAAAAGTGAAATGAATAAACCTCAGGCTGAAGGGAAAGTACATTTACATCCGTACAGTAGAATACAGAAGAAGACATTTCAACACACTTCAGCAATAAACAAAGACACACAAATGTAATTTGTGCTCATTAGTACGGTTGAACTGCATCATCGAAGCTCAGAAGCAAAGACATTGTTTAATAGAATGGGATTAAATACATAAAGCATATTTGTGTTGTTTAACATTTAATTATTGCAGGTTTGCGTCATATCAGTTGCATTATTTTTATTCGTTTTGAGGAATACTAAATCTGTGTTGTTGTTTTTTGTGAGTGAGATGAATTAATGAATATTAATATTATTTTAGAACTACAGTAAAATCTTCTGATTTCTCTCCGCAGGGGACACCAGAGCTTTCAGTCAATACATTGGAGGGAACAAGAAAAAAAAAAAAAAAAAAAAAAGTAACTTGCGTTACTTATTTGAAAAAGTTACTCAGATATACTCTTGTAAATTAAAAAGTAATGCGTTACTTTACTAGTTACTTGAAAAAAAGTAATCTGATTACGTAACTCGCGTTACTTGTAATGTGTTCCCCCAACACTGAATATAACAATAACAATATAGCCAAACCTTTATGCTGTGTTATAATGAAACGTGGGGTTGTGGTTGCATTAAATGTCATGATTGCTTTATGTCCCTCACCAGGATGAAAAAAATCAAATGATGACCACGAATGTGTGGGTGAAACAAGTGAGTGTTTCCCTGTTAAACACGATTCTCTGTCCTGCTCTGACTCATCCTGATTCCTGACAGCTCGTTTAATCACGGCCCCTCTCTCCATTAGGAATGGCATGATTACCGGCTCCGCTGGAGGCCCGCAGACTATGAGAACATCACCTCGATGCGGATACCGGCGCAGTTCATCTGGAAGCCGGACATAGTGCTGTATAACAAGTAGGTGATCAAAGAAACAACATCTGATTGACAGGCTGCAGTGACAAACAAACTCCACAGGGGGCGCCACAGCATCTCTCATGCATTCCACATCAGTCTTTGTGTGTGCATTTAGGGTTAGGTGTTTTATTTTTATTTTAAAAGTGTAAATCACTATGATCACCTTTTATGATTTATTCATTACGTTCTCTGTAAAAAAGCACCTGAAAACTGATTCATGAGGTTTGAGTTTTAACCGAAGGTGACGGAGTTCAGCATGATGTTTTTGGGATGTCGCTGAGTTATAAACTCTTGAAATTAATTCTACTAAAACTATTAGAATCAAAAAATGCTGTAGGCTTAATAGGGTTAAATTTGTATTTTGGCATTTACTAACCATCACGTCATTACAAACCGTGTGACTTTTCTTTTTTTGAATAGAAAACAAACAGATAGAATAGAATAGAATAGAAAAATGGTTTTCCATACAATGTAGACTAAAGCAGTCACATTCCAAAAAACACAGAAAAGGTATATACAATAAAATAAAATAAAACATATTGGAATTTGGAAGTCTTCTAAAACAAGTTATTATTGAATAAACATTTTCCTCTCTGGGCCCAAAAAGCCTCCATTAAAAGCCATTCAAAAGCGTAACAAAATAAAAAGGTATAGTTAAATAAATAAACAAACAAACGAAAACTATATATATATGTGGTGTGTGTGTGTATAAATGGCATATATATATATATATAATATATATTATATATATATATATATACATACAGTATATACACAGTACACACACATATATATATATATATATATAATACCACACATATATCAGTTTCGTTTAGTATAACTATTAAAGTGAAAACATAAATATTTTTTTTTTTTTTTTTTTTTTTTTTTAAATATAAATTCAAAATATTAACAAAAACTATAATAGTATATCGATGATAATAAAATAACACTGGTATTTACTGAATATTTTTAAGCATGATTTTATTTTAATTTCAGTTCATTTTTCTTTTGTTTTCTTTTTTCCTTTCCTTTCCATTTCTTTTCTTTTAAAAGTTTAAAATGGACATGAATGGAATTACTCTCTTCAAGAATTTGAATATGACACGCCATATTTAGAGGTGTTTGAAAGATATTTATTTGGAAGACATTGCAAACCACCAATTCGCTTTCATTGTATGAAAAATCTGAACATTCTTCAAAACTTGTGCTTCAACACTCTTAAAAATAAAGGTGCTTAAAAAGGTTCTTCAAGCGATGCCATAAAATAACAATTTTTGGTTCCACAAAGAACCATTCAGTCAAAGGTTCTTTAAAGAACCATCTCTTTCTTAGCTTTTTATAATCTGAAGAACCTTCTTTCGCCACAAAGAAGCTTTTGTGAAACAGAAAGGTTCTTCAGATGTTAAAGCTTCTTTATGGAACCATTTAGACAAAAAAAGTTCTTCTATGGCATCGTGAAGCACCTTTATTTTTAAGAGTGCATGGATGCAAAACTAGATTGAAGATCCGATGCTGTGTTTCTGCAGCGCAGACGGTGATTTCACCGTGACTCACCTGACCAAAGCTCACCTGTTCCACGACGGACGAGTGACCTGGATCCCGCCGGCCATCTACAAGAGCTCCTGCAGCATCGACGTCACGTTCTTCCCCTTCGACCAGCAGAACTGCACCATGAAGTTCGGCTCCTGGACATACGACCGCGAGAAGATCGACCTGATCCGCACAGGCGACAGCGCAGACCGCACAGATTACTGGGAGAGCAGCGAGTGGGCCATCAGCAGCGCAGTGGCCACCTACAACCTCAAGAAATATGAGTGCTGCTCCGAAGTCTACGCCGACATCACCTACTCCTTCATCATCAGGAGACTTCCGCTCTTCTACACCATCAACCTCATCGTTCCCTGTCTGCTGATTTCATGTCTGACCGTGCTGGTCTTCTACCTCCCTTCTGACTGCGGAGAGAAAGTCACCATGTGCATATCTGTCCTCCTGTCGCTCACCGTCTTCCTCTTGCTTATTACAGAAATCATTCCGTCTACATCTCTGGTGATCCCTCTGATTGGCGAATACCTGCTCTTCACCATGATATTCATCACTCTATCCATCACCATCACTGTGTTTGTGCTGAATGTGCATCACAGGTCACCAGAAACCCATTCGATGCCTGAATGGGTGCGCATGTTCTTCTTAGACATCATGCCGAGGTTCCTCTTCATTCAGAAGCCTCCTGTGTTGCAGAAGAACTTGCGAAGAACATCTGTTGATCCTTGGAAGAGGATGAAGAGCAGCGCTGCTTCCGTTTGGGACGACGAAGAGAAGAAGGAACCAGCTTTATCCATTCCTATGAAGGTGCATCCTGCATTCATGCATTCGTTTGCATCAACGTGCACAAATACAGGCCGATCGAAGACTCGCTCACACGGTGTGGAGATCAGTCTTGGAGAGCGAGATAACGCCAGCATGCGTTATCGCTCACGCAGCATCCAGTCCTGTCCTCTGCATGATCAAGATCAATGGAGACCCTCCAGAAAAACCTCTAAAGTGAGCAGCGCTGGAGAACATCCACAGTTCACTCCATCTCATGCTTCACGGCTGGCCATGGAAGGAGTGCAGGACATCGCTGAGCACCTGCGCGCCACACACGCCGATTCATCTGTACGTCTTCTAAAGGGATTTCCTTTCGAGTAGCTTAAACTTGCTTGATTTTTAGAACATTTCTTGACATCATATTTACTTTTGATTTGGATATGAGTCGAGTTAACATTAATTTGTTAAACTGCAAGACTAAATCAACTGCAAAAAATAAGTACTTTTATGAATATTTTTAAACATAAAACTTGATGTTCAATAAAAAACATCCATGTTATTGTATTTCTAATTATTGCATGATGTGTGTGTGTGTGTGTGTGTGTGTGTGTGTGTGTGTGTGTGTGTGTGTGTGTGTGTGTGTGTGTGTGTGTGTGTTGCCTTTTTAAATTTTTGTCATGCAATAATTAAAAATGTATTATTAAAAACATTACTAAAACATGGATGTTTCTTATTTTGGATCAAATTAATATTTGTTTTAATTTATAGGACTAATGTAAACACACACACACACAATTGCAAAATATAATATGATTCTAAAAATAAGCAACTATCCATGTTGTCCTTTTTTACATTTTAATTATTGCATGATAAAAAACAATTAATGAAATGATGACCTTCTATAGGCTATTTATAGTGTGTGTGTGTGTGTGTGTGTGTGTAAATTAACATATAAAATACATGAACATAAAATGTTAATCTATAATAAGAAATATATCCATGTTTTAATCATGTTTTTAATAATATATTTTAATTATTGCAGGACAAATATAAATTAAAATTAAATAGTGACACAAACACACACACACACACACATATAATATTAATTAATATAACTTTTGCCAAAATGTTGATCTAAAATAAGAAACAATATATTTTTTTATGCATGTACAAAATCATTTATGAAGGTGACCGTATATATTGATACATGACATAAATAAGAAAAATGTCCATGTTTGGTATTTTTCACTCCATGCCCACAATGTGCTTTGTGTTATTTCAGGTGAGGGAAGAGTGGAAGTATGTGGCCATGGTCATGGACCGGCTCTTCCTGTGGATGTTTATATCAGTGTGCATTCTGGGTATTGTAGGCCTGTTCCTCCCTCCATGGTGGGCTGGAATGATCTGATGATCATCCTCATCATAAAAAAATTTAATAATAACAATAATAATAAAACTCATAGATCTGGAGCTAGTGAATATCATGATGCTCATAATATGGAAAAATTAAAGAATTAAATTAAATATAATGTTAGCTAAATTTTAAATGTTTTTTCCCTCTGTTGTTGATATTTTGGTAATATACTGCTATTAATATATTATCTAATGGATGGAAATTAAAAGTGCATTAAATGTATTAATAATAATCATGGTATCGTGTTTGGCATTCCTCGAAACTTTTGCATCTTTAAAATAAATAATATTTTTACTTTTAATCATTTTTTAAAGAAACAACAGTATATTGTTATATGTTAATATTAGATTTAAACACAAAAAACAAATTTTTTTAGAAGATTTTTTTTCTTGTATTAAAGAAGCAAACCTGAACCTGAATAAAAAATACAAGATTTTACTGTGGTAAAATAATTAGTGTAGTAAACTTGCAGTTAAAGAACGACCTTCCACTCTTTTCCGCCGACCAGATGAAGAACTACATTTCCGCCGAACAGATGAACTACATTTCCCACAATGCACCAGAAATCGCCAACAACTTCCTCAGGACGTGTTTATCACTGACCGCGTCCGCTGCTAACATGATGGATCTAACAAAGCAGCAGACTCTCGTGAGCTACATCTGATTCACTGACTTTAGTTGTGGTTTTATAAACCAACGTGTTAGTATCATAATTTCCTCAAGAGCTCATGACTGTTTACGTTGTTCAGAGCGCTGATGCTAAGCTAAGCTAAGCTAAGCTATGCTAAGCTAAGCTAACTGTACACAGTGTTGTGTTTGTGATATGAACTGGTCAATAGTCTG
Source organism: Sinocyclocheilus anophthalmus (assembly GCA_018155175.1). Taxonomy (NCBI): domain Eukaryota; kingdom Metazoa; phylum Chordata; class Actinopteri; order Cypriniformes; family Cyprinidae; genus Sinocyclocheilus; species Sinocyclocheilus anophthalmus. The sequence goes on along the minus strand of JADLZN010000610.1, from coordinate 175,731 downwards.
TTTTTGAGGATGTACACTTTATTATCGGGTCTCTACAAATATGTATTTCAAAAGGACGAGTATTGCATCCTGATCCTCGGTCTGGACAATGCGGGAAAAACGGTAAGACTAGTACTTAATAGTTAAAGCCTCCTTCACTTTTACTAAACGAGAAGTAGTTAAACTCTTGATACAGTTATTCAATAAAAGGCTTTCTGGGTTCGGGACGTTTTGAGGTTTATGATGCACAGAAATCCTGTCTAGGTATCAAATTTTCATGTTGCGATTAATTGCTAATGCTTTTATCACGGTATACGGTATTATCGCGATATTGATATTTAGTTTTAAAAAAGTGCTGTCGTAATACAGTATAACAGGTTTAATAACAAAAATAACTGAACATTTAAATGCAATAAAGCAATACAGAAAAATGTATAAAGTTAAAAGTTTTACACAGATTAAAGTGCAAAAGAACTATAAAGACCGATAGCTATCACTTTACAATAAGACCTCGTTAGTTAAGCTTAGTTCATAATGAGCAATAGCTATATTTGCTACAGAAGTTATTAATCTTTGTTAATAAAATACAAGTCTTAGTTCATGTTAGCGCATTAAATAACACAGTTGCAAGAATTTTGCATTGGCAGTGTGTTAACTAATGAATTAACTAATGTTAACTAATGAAGCCCTAATGTAAAGTGTGACCGAACAATAAAGAATCAAAACACTTTCAAACAATATCCAGGGCGTGTTGTAGTCCAGATTAAAATGTAAAAAAAGTTTGAAAATAAATAGCCTATTAAGTCTCAATATTTAAGTATTTGGCGCGGTGATGAACATCAGAGCAAATACACAAATCTGAACGGCTGTTTAAATCATTTAAACACGATTCAGAAACAGAAAGTAGTGCAGCTGCGTTTCCGGGGTAACGGCTGCATTTAAATTAATTATTATTATTATTTCTGCAGTTTAGCGCCATCTGCTGTCAGAGAGTGAAAGTGCGCTTTCCTCCAGCGCGTCTGTGATGGGAAAAGTATTCTAAAAAGCAGTCAAATTGTGACTAACGTGTAATATATAATTATTCACGGTATTTAGAAGAGCCCACGATTATAATACCGTGCATATTCATTACCGTGATATATCGCATTACCGAATACCGGCACAAGTCTACATCTCACTAGTTTCTCACTTGACGTTTTTTTTATTTTTTATTATTGAATATTGCAGACATTTCTGGAACAAACAAAAACCAAGTTCAGCAGAAACTACAAGGGCATGAACCTTTCGAAGATCACAACTACAGTCGGCCTGAACAGTGAGTGATGCATGCTGGGAAACCGAGTCAAATCAGTAATAGAGTGAGCAGTGGTTTAATTCATTCGTCTGGTTTCTGTTTCAGTCGGCACCATTGATGTGGGAAAAGCTCGTCTGATGTTTTGGGATCTCGGAGGACAAGAAGAACTACAGTCTTTATGGGATAAGGTGACATGCTGTCATTGCATCTGGGGATCAGATCAGTGCGTTGAATGGTCATTGAATCTGTTTCTGATGTTGTATTCATCTCGTTTCAGTACTATGCAGAATCTCATGGTGTCATCTATGTCATCGACTCCACCGATGAGGAGCGACTGGGCGAGTCAAAGAACGCTTTCGGTGAGTTGTGCTGCAGCGAGGGATCAATGCAGTTCTGTACAATCACCAGTGCTGTCATTTAATGAACCCATCTAAAATAGGGACGTTTAAGTAAGTAACTCTTTAAGTAAAGGATATAAACACTGTTATAATGTACACAAAAATAGTCAAAGGTCTTCCTTCATATGAAATGCAGGTTTGTTTAATAAGACTGCATTATATTATATTATATGCAATATTAATTCTTATAAATGTTAATTTTCACAACGTTAAAGTAAATCATATAGGCCTATTTTGTTATTTTTTTTAATAATTATATATGATTTCTGCAGGTTTAAAAAAGTCCTAATTTGCCCTTCCACAAATAAAGGCCTTAAATCAGAGCCAAGAGTCTTCGTTTCATAAATGAGTGGCATTAAATGTTGCAAAATAAATAAAACAAAAAAGAATATCTTCCTCAATATCGTCTTGTTTTAGGACACAAACATCTAAAGTTAAAAATAAATGTGACCCTGGAGCATTTGGAACAAAACCAGTCTTAAGGGTCAATTTATCGAAATTGAGATTCATAAATCATCTGAAAGCTGAATAAATAAACTTTCATTGATGTATGGTTTGTTAGGATCGGACAATATTTGAAAATCTGGAATCTGAGGGTGCAAAAAAATCTAAATATTGAGAAAATCATCTTTAAAGTTGTTCAAATGAAGTTCTTAGCAATGCATATTACTAATCAAACATTAAGTTTTGATATATTTACGGTAGGAGATTTACAAAATATATTCATGGAACATGATCTTTACTTAAGATCCTAATGATTTTTTGGCATAAAAAAAAAAATCAATAATTTTGACCCCTACAATGCTTTTTTGGCTATTGTTACAAATATACCCCAGCGACTTAAAACTGCTCTGTGCAGGACACAAATAAATAAACCAATATCTGTCAGTGGGAAATTAAACTTGCTAACTTTTGAATGAAGTTGAATTTTCTGACTCCATTGGCAGATATTTGCTCTTTTTTATATTTTTTTTAAATCCTAAGCTCCTCAAACTTAATTTTGTTTAATTTCACAGAAAACAATACTTCTTATCTTATGTAATTTTGCTTCTCAAGTAGATGTTTATTGAGTTATGAATCTTTAGACATTGTGCACTGGAAAACAAGACAAAATACTGAGGAAGAGGCGTCACTTTTTTTGCGGTGCAGTCAGAAGGGACAACAACCCAAAGGTTGAAAGCTAGTAAAATAGCCGATCTATTCAAGCTGTATTTTGTACAATAAATTCAAAAGTTCTTGAGATCTGCTGGAAGTTGTATTTTTTTTATATTCTGATGCTCTCGCTAGACATTTAAAGGACATATTGAAGCATTGCGTTTCCTTCAGTTTATTCTTTACATTTTCTTTACTTGGTCTTAAAAAGTCTTAAATTTACTTCTTTAGGCCTGAGTGAAAAATAATATGAACAAAACAGAAGAAAATGTATTTTGGCAGGCCTTGTCAGATGATCTGGTGGAACGTGGATCAGGCCTGAATCAGTGGCTAATGTGAAATGACTGTGTTCCCATCAAACAGAGAAGATGATCAGCAGTGACGTTTTGGAGGGAGTTCCTCTTCTTGTGCTGGCGAACAAACAGGACATTGAGGTATGAACTCAGACCACCTGTGTGAGAAAACACTATTCGGAAAGACACCTGTCATCTCCCAGTGGTCTGTAGGTGGTGCTGTGCTCCTTCATTTCCACATTGAGTTGTAATGATTGCACTGCTTGTCTTGTGTTCGTCAGAACTGTCTGTCTGTGTCCGACATTAAGACGGCTTTCAGCGACTGCGCTCCCAAAATCGGTAAAAGAGACTGTCTGGTGCAGCCCTGCTGTGCTTTATCAGGGTACGTCTGCCTCGTTTCACTCATTTATTATTCAGTGGAAACCCTGCTGCGCTCAAGCACTCCAAAAAAACATGACGGTGAAGTTATGAGAAATGCACAGAAAACAACAAAAACTCTGTGTGCAGCTCAAGATCAATCGCTGATGAGTTGGTGATTTATAGAGAAGTTTGGTAACACTTAAAGCTTTTATGTGTAATGCATTATAAAGCTATTCATAATACACATTGTAATGCATATCATTTCATTAATAGATGTAACCAAAGATTAAATGCATCACAATAGCATTTAAATAGAAGGTTTGTCATGTTTTTTTAATGCATTATATACTTTCTAAAGGTGTAACAGTGTATTATAATGCATTTTAACTGTGGTTACATCATTCATGAGCTTATACACTGCATTATAAAGACACAATTAATGCATTATAGGCTACTTTTAGAATGCGTTATATATAAAGGTTTTATGTAAAGTGTTACCGATGGTTTTTATATATTTTAACTTTAGTTGATATTTTTTTGACTGTAAAATGAATCATGAATATTGCAGTGATTTTGAAGCATTGCCACAATTCCAGTTTTGCACGTGTTCCTTTACGTCTTGCGTATGAGAGTGTTAAAAGAGAAATATTTTAATACCATTTCAGATTTAAACCTTTGTAATAATACTGATGACAGAAATTGAGAAGTTAATTCTGCAAATAGTCAAAGCCAGATTCAGCAATTAATTCACGTCACATCTCTAATTGCAGAAGTTTGCATGTGCAAATTTAAATGCTAGCCTTTTTTTTTTTTTTGGTAAAAAATTACCATTATGGAGAAGTTGAATAACCCTTCATGAAAGTATTAACCATTGTCAACATGATAATAATCAGAAATGTTTCTCGAGCAGCAGATCAGCATATTATACTGATTTCTGAAGATCATGTGACACTGAAGACTGGCGGAATGATGCTGAAAATACAGCTTTGAACACAGAAATAAATTACATTTTAACAGATCTTCACATAGAAAAACAGTATTTAAAATTCTAATAATATTTCCCTATTTTTACTGTAGTTTTTGATCAAATAAATACTGCATTGGTGAGCAGAAGAGACTTGTTTTTAGTTTTAAACTTTTGGCTGTTAGTGTATATCTTGGTAAATATTGCTGTTATTTAATACTAAATAAAAATGATTTAAAAATAATTGTCCTTATTGCTCTAAACTTCTTAATGCATGTTAAATATGGTGTGTGTTTTCTGTGCGGTTGTGTTTTACAGGCAGGGCGTGAATGACGGCATTGAATGGATGGTCAAATGTGTGATCCGGAACATTCACCGGCCACCCAGAGAGAAAGACATCACATAGAGCGACTTCTGTGGTGTGTGTGTGTGTGTGTGTGTGGAGTCATTGTGCGGAGTGGAGCGTTGTGTGGTGTGTGAGAGGTTTTTTTTTTTTTTCGTGTGTGTGTGTGTGTGGGCTGGGAGTGCGAGAGGAGAGGAGGTGTGGTGTGTGTGTGTGTCCACGTGTGTGGGTGGGTGTGTGAGAGTGTGTGTGTGAGAGAAAGAGAGAGTGTGTGTGTGTGTGTGAGAGTGTTGTGTGTGTGTGTGTGTGTGTGGGAGAGAGAGAGAGTGGGTGTGTGTGTCTGTAAATTCAGAGAGTGGATGCAGTTATCATACCACATGTAACTTATGATATTATTTTTGGGTGATACTCTTTGATGTCTTTGCTGTGATGCTGCAGACATTGTAGATATTAATTTCTATGCTAAACTGACACTAGTTTTGTTTTCTAATGAGTTTTTATGTTCTCTGAAAATCACCTTCAGATTAAATCAATCATTTCTAAACAGAATGAAGATGGCGTTTCAAGAGGCGTTGTTTTTAAGACCCAACAAATCAAAACCTGATTTCTAATCGCTCACCAATTCTATAATAAAGAGCAGAGATGGAAAAGAAAGCCCTTGTGTCTCAGTTTAATTTGTACGACAGATGTTTTCCAAACTCTTACAAATCTTATTCTGTCAGGATGGGGTTGTATTGATTTACTTTTGCCTAAGCTGAATGCATTTTGCATGAAGGCTGCAATGAATCAATAAGCGCTGCTCATGTAACGAATGTTATTACAGCATCGAGCATCACATCTGTGACCTCAGACACTTCAACCTTTTGCTTGATCTGCAGAATATTATACGTGTATGCGTGTGTGAAAGATAATCAATATAATGATGAACATGTGCCACCTCTCTTTGCTCTGAATGCACATCTTTAGGACCAAACATTCCCAGTTTAGAGACGCAGATGTCATGTGTTAAATATTACTATTGCTCATATTTAATGTTTTTTTTTTTTGCTCAGATCTCTAACACTAAGTCTTAGCGTTCAGTGCATATACACGTGTTTGAGAGAGGATCTAAACTAGCTTAAATCAGGCTGCTCCCCTGTGCAGTTGTTTTAGGACAGCAGACTCAATTGAGCCGCTCTTCGCACGCAAGCCTTCAGCAGAGGCATGAATTGTGGATGAAGACTTGTGTAATAGTGCATCAGTGGATCTGGAAAGGAACTGGAATAATAACTCTGGCACTTTGGCTTACACTGCAAAAAAACTGTTTTGCCAGTCTAAAAAAAAAAAAAGATAAATTTCTGTTAAGCAAAATTGGTAACTTAATTTTAAAACTATTAGTTGAAGTGAACATTTTTCGACCATTGCAAATAGTTTTTTTTTGTTGAAATTTTGTATTCATTTTGGCCAGCTGAAAAACATCACAGACTTTGATTTATTTTTCTCTTTTTTATTATGTTTATTGGTGATGATCTGTCAGATGAAACCACCAGACTACAAAAGTTTTTAATTTATTATTCTATTTCTGATTTATTTGTTCAGAGAAAACGACTTTTTTTTATTTATTAGTATTTTCTTTTTTTTTAATAGTTTAGTTATTTGAAGTTGTGGATTTACTTTGCCAGATGAAAAAATATCAGACCTCAACTTTTTTAAAAAGTTTTTTAATTGATGATAAATTCCAGACTTGAAGTTTTTTCTTTTTTCTTCTCTTTTTTTTAAATGTAATTGTATTTTATTTTATTTTTTAGTTTTAAATTAATTTTATTTTGAACATCACAGACTTACTTGAGTAGTAAGCAACTGCATAGCAACATGCAAAAAGGCACTCTGAACACCCTAGTTACTGCACACCAATAACAAAAAAAATATATCAAGACTTGATCATTATTTGTTGCATGTGACAGTTTTCTACTTTTATTCCATCTTAATTTACGGTCATTATCCCTTTCATTACTCCCAGCGGTCTGATGTATGTAAGTGTCAAAGGTGTACAATACTCTTTTGAAATAGACAACAATATCTAGAAATGTTTACCAGATACAGCAGCCCAAAATGTAGAAGCATTAGATTAGAAAATATTATATATCAAAATATCAAAGCAAGCAAACAAATGCTGCAAGAACTTTTCTCAGCCCTAATGACTTCTAAATGGGTGTTTTGGTTATTTTTAGTGTTATGCTCAGATATACGCATAACTTGTACTTTTTGAAGGTTGTGTGAGCAGTAAAAATAGCTCTTGTTTCCAAGACAACGGTACTACATCACTTTATTATTGTATTTTTTTTGTCAGCGATGCCATTTCTTTCTTCATCTCTCATCCTCTCCACCTTCACCTCCTCCACCTCCCATCCATCATTCCTCCCCTGATAATACAGACCACTGGCTGTGCGTCACTCCTTTAGCACTTCACTCCGTTTATCTCTCCGCTCCGCATCCATCCGTCCTCCTCCGGCAGCACTATGGACAGTACAGTTTCAGGTAAGACCCAGAATAATCTCTGTCTTTAGAAATGAAGCTGAGACACTAGGGAGATTTTAGCACGAGTTATTGCATGAGATTGCACGACCTGCTGCAGAATCACATCTTTTAGCGTGACATTGGCACTGATGAACATGTCCTTTGTCAAGCATGCATGCTCTATGCTATCTAAGGGATAATAATGCCATTAATGAATAGATCCTTTTAATACAGGAGTTTCTGTTTGAACAAGACTGTTATTGTGCGTTGGAGTGTGCTGATGCTCAACACTGCAGATGTTGGGCTATAAAAAACACGGGTTCATTTGGAGGGCAGCAGTGCTGCAAAATGTGGCGCAATATTGTAGATGTGACTGTCTGGGTTGCATTCAAACGCATACAGTCAGGAATCAGTCATCCACTATAGTCTGATCATCTCATATTGACTTTGATAAGACCTTAGAAAGAACCTTGAGCAGCCGATGAGCAGAACTGCTCTGCAACATTGGTGAAATTAGTTTGCATTGTGTTTTGCATCTGAAATAGCTGTAGATCTTCTATAAATAACAGCAGTAAGTTGTGTGCTTTGCTCTAATGTCCAGCAGACAAAGCAGGATTTGAGTCCTCTTTGCTATCTCAGCTTTCTTGCAAAGTCACCTTTCTTTTGAGCTCATGGGTAATAAATAAACATGCTCCGATGCACACAAACACCATTAGCTCCTGTAATAAACACTAACATTTTTTAAGTCTGTCTCTTTTGCATGCATGCATTTGTTTTGTGTTGGTGATTTGGGATTCCTCAAAATAATCATGCATCTTATTAAGGAGCAGTAATATGTCGTTGCTTTACTAAGTGATCATCATGACACTTAGCTCAGATTCACACAAGTTCACACAGTGCATTATTTGGCTGACATGTCTTGTGCTGTGTTAACTGGATCAATAATGCATGAATCAGATTTAGGGTGGGGTTTGATGTCAAATGCAGCCCAGTAACAAGCTTGCATTTATGCATCCCTTATAAAATATTTCATGACGCAATACTGGTCAGTTCAGGGAAACGCCTTTACATCTGATTCTGTAAGATATTGCTGTAATACAAACTCTCCCTTCCCATTTACCAAAACAGTGTTATTTAGTCATGTTTTCAGTAGACATTTTGAAACGTCTACTGAACGTTTACTGGGTTTCTGCAGATTTTATAAAAAATAAGTTGCGTTAGCAAAACTTGCAACCAATCTCTGTTTCTTTTTAAATCATCACTGAAAAAAAGTGACATTCTTCCACAGTTTTTTGTCTTGTTTTCCTGCAAATGTCTAAAAGATTCTTAAATCAAGATACATTTACTTGAAAAGCATAATGACAAGATATTAAGCTCTGTTGGACTTCGCAAAACTGTACAATGTCTAAATAGTATGCTAAGTAATCATGGTGGTCTAAAATAGAGAATGTCGTAGACCAAGGTCTACCCATTGATTGTAAAGTTCTGGTTGTTCACTGCATGCATGCATCACTGATTTACTGAATATTTACTGTATTCAAACAAGATTTCTCACTTTCTCTGGCAGCGTACTCTGAGAAGCTTAGAGAGATGTCGGTGTTGTCTCTCCTCTGCTCCTGTTTGTATTCCCAGCCTCTTCCCAACACCTTCCCAACTCAGTTTGAAGGTAGGAACTTCAACAGCCAAACGACTAATGATTGAAGGCCTTACTACAAGAATATTTAGGTTTAAGTTATGCATCACATTCATTGTCCTCATCATCATTCCTCCACAGATATGGAGGTGAAGTCACTGAATAAGCGAGCTTCTGGTCAGGCGTTTGAGGTCATCCTGAAGAGTCCAACTGAGCCATCTCCAGAGAGACCCCAGACTCTGGCACTGCCGCCCCACAAGAAGGAGCCTTCCCTGGGGGAACTACAGAAGAGGCTGGAGGCCGCCGAGGAGAGACGGAAGGTAAGATGATGATGCCATTGAATAACGCTTTATTATTTCATCTGTTTAGTTGTTTTATGTGAAGCACTGCACATAAACTTCCAGTTTTCCTATGTTTTTTGGACACCTTCACTCTTAAAAATAAAGGTGCTTCCGATGCCATGAAGAAACCTTTTATTTGGTCTAAACGGTTCCATATTAACGAGCCTTTACATCTGAAGAACCTTTCTTTTCACAAAAGTTTTTGTGGCTGAAAGGAGAAGGTCTTCGATTATTAAAAGTAGAAAGAGATGTTCTTAAAGAAACCTTGATGAATGGTTCTTTGGGCCCAAAAAGTTCTTCTATTGCATCGCTGTGGAAAGAGCATTTGAAGCACTGTATTTTTAAGAGTGTTCTTGTTCTTGTAGAGTTTGATAACAGGATGTTTCTTGAGCTACACATCCAGCTACTTGAATAACATGTAATTACTGTAGTGAGGCAATTATCTATTGAGAGAATTCTGAAAAGTTACAAGCAAATGATGTTATTAACAAAGTTCGGGAGGAGCAAGGTCAGAAATTAAACCGGCCAATCATCAAGCAGCCAATACATATTATTCATTAGCTCGAGAGAGGAACTTCTATAAATAGCCCAAAGCCATCTTACCTTCATGCTCTTCATTCTCTTACTGTATTCAGCATTCGGTTCGCTCCTTTCCTTTTTATCACAGACAATATCACCACTTTTGATCATTAATCCACACTGAAATGTTGAAAGCATTACTTGTTCACCTACGTGCAGTATAAAAATCAATGAGATACAGATGGAAAGGACCATAATAAGTTTCACGCAATTCTTTTGGCAGGATCAAATAATTTATGGAAATATTTCACCAATGACTGATGCGCCCACTGCGCACTCACTCAGAATTGATCTAAAATGCAACTGCCCTTGTGTTTTGCCGCAGGACAGCAATCGTGTTTGCATTTCAACGGAAATGTATTAATGTGGACAAGGCTTGAGGAATTGAGGCTGCCTCCGCTAGCGGCACAGGCTACACAGGCTCTTCGGGATGTCACAAACCCCGATTACTTCCCATGGCCTAGAGGCTGCCTCCGCCTGCAACACAGGCCCACACATCTCAGACTTTTCCTCCCGTTTCTAATGACCCCTTTTTTCTTTTCAGTGGCCTCCAGCTCCCATAGCAAACCAAAAATGTTCAACATGTTATCAGAGGCTATCTGCTGAATTCTCTCCAATAATTACGCAATCCTTTACCTCATTCACCTTTTATATGATTTTTTGATCATCTCACCTCCTGGCTCCATCCCAGCCGCGCATCTAGAGTTATATAGAGTTATATCGAGTTATATCCTCTAGTCGCCGCAGCGGCTCTGTGGGGGAAAGAATGGTCCACCACCTGCATCGTAGCGCATTGCGATAACGAAGCGGCCGTTCATTGCATCAATAAAGGCCGGTCCCATTCCCCTGCATTAATGCCTTTTCTAAGACGTCTCATTTGGACTTCAGCTTGCGACCAATTCATTTTAAATGCAATCCCAGACCCAAAAATCAAATAGCTGAGACACTCCCATTCTGCTTTCCAGGAATTCAGGCTGCTGGCGCCGATATTCGCATAATCTGCCCGCAAAAAAAATAAAATAATAATAATTAAAAAAAAAAAAATAACTAAAAAAAAAAAAAACCCTGGTAGATGCCTCCCACAGTTCTATTCTCTAGGCCGTCTCCCCCAGGACCCTCCAATCCTACTTAACTGCTTGGAATGGTTTTTAAAAATGTCACCACGCTTACAAACCTGCTTTTCTCCTATTTTTCCCTCATCATCTCCTCCTCATTCAAGAATCTCAACTCAAACAAAAAAAAATCCAGCCAGCTCAATCAAAGGATACCTAAGCGAAATTAAATATTTCCACAAGCTCATGTTTGGCTCACCCTCTCCAGAAATAGCCAGCTCTCAGACATCCATGCTCATCAAAGGCATCCAAAGAGCCCAACTCACCCGCCCAGAAGCTAGACAGCCAATAACTCTAGATATCTTAACCAAATGCATTTCCACTCTCCGCAGAGGCTACCACTCCATTCACAACGCCCGCACGCTCGATGCCATGTTCATATTGGCCTTCTTCGATTTCCTCAGAACTCACCATCACGTCCAGCTTCAATCCAAAAATCCACCCAACCTTATCAGACCTACCAGTGCTAGATACCAAATCGATCTCTTATTCATTAAGCAAGCAAGGATAGTTATATATTATTAAATAATTTCGTATATCTTCAATCTCCAGTCAACATACAACCATAACAACAATCTCCTAGCTACCGGATTACAGAAGACCGCAGGCTAACTCCCGTCGACCGCAGTTTGGACTATAATAAGCCAGAACACGTTATGGTTCCAAAAACACATCAAGCCCATGTTACTGTATCGGCATCCCCAGCAGATAAGATTCCAGCCAACCTTCTGCATAGAACAGCTAACAAGCTGCCCAAAAAGGCCTCTCCCAGGCATAAGATCCAGGCACGTGGTCCCGATCGCGAAATCAGAGGCCTTCACGACTACATTCGGCCAGACCGCTTACATATCAAGAAGCTCACTGAACATCATCAGCGGGGAGTCCTTACCATTCGTCATTTTCAAGCAGCCAGTGACAGTTATGCAGAAGCCACTTCTATTTTCAGAAGATGCCACCGCGTGCCGCTCGCAAGAGAAAGAAGCACTATCTCTCTTCGGAGGACACAGCGGTACCGAGCAAGTTTCTTTCAGATATCACGAAGTGCCGCCTGCAGGAGCCTGTATCTCTCCTTCATGCTCAGTATTACTCGCTCCGCAGGAGCCAGTAGCTTACTTCCAACATGCCGCAGCAGTGCCGCTTCGCCAAAGAAGAAGCCACATATCTCTTCAGAGGCCACAGCGGTACCCGGAGCCAAATTTCTTTCGCTAGCACCGCAAGTGCCCGCTCCTGCAGGAGCCTGTATCTCTACTTCCCACTCATCTCTACTTCCATTGTCCCGTATTACTCGCTCCGCAGGAGCCCGGATATTTACTTCCAACTGCCGCAGCAGTGCGGCTTCCGCAGAAGCACATTCCTCTTCAGATGCCGCAGCGGTACCCAGGAGCCAAAGTTTCTTTTCAGATATCACCAAAGTGCCCGCTCCTGCAGGAGCCTGTATCTCTACTTCCCATTGCCTCAGTAGTACTCGCTCCCGCAGGAGCCCGTATCTTTACTTCCAACTGCCGCAGCAGTGCCGGCTTCCGCAGAAGCCACATTCTCTTTTTAGATACCACCGCAATGATTCTACTCCAGGCGACGTCCAACATGCCACCAACCTTAAGTTCTGCAAAATTTGGGGGGTTATCAATGCCCCAATCTGGCTGCTGTCCCACGCTAATTGCATCTTTTGGGGGGAGCGCTCTCTCCACGGACAGGGGGAGTACCCCGGGTTTGGGAGGAATTACCGAACTTGGAGCCCTCTTCCCGGACAGCATGCCAAATACGCATACCACTCATCCCGCTATATTATCTGTAAGGCGAACTCGTAAAATTAGTTATTGAGAATATTTAAAGGTTATTTATTGGCATGTCAAGGGTTCCTTGAAGAACCTCATTGCACAAAACAGTCTTTATAATGGAAAAAATTATTAGATGCTTAAAAGTCAGTAAGAACTGTTTCAGAAAGGTTATTTGGGGAAGAAAAAAAAATGGTTTTATATGGCATCTTTATGAAAAAGGTTCTTTTTGGAACATATTTTACCCCCTCCGGGTGTAGAACCTTTTCACTGCACTAAAGGTTCTTAATAGTGGAATATGGTTCTTTGGAGTATTAGATAATGTCCTTCTAACTAAGAGAAAATGGTTATTTTTGGAACTGTTCACTGATAGGTTCTTTGAGGAACCCAAAATGGTGGTTCTATGGAACCTTTATTTTTTATAACATTTTACCATGTGACATGTGGATACCATAGGATATGAATATGGTAATCAGTTAGTACCATAGTATTGCCATTTGACTCCATGATAGCACCACAGTCCTCTTTTTATGTCCATTGCTGTTTTTATGACTTTTTTCACATTCTGGCTTCTCTCCTCTGCAGTTTTTAAATGTCCGAGAAGTTTTCTTCACCGTCTCACATTCAATTTGTCACACCTTTCTGCACCTCTTTCTGTAGTCTCAGGAGAAGCAGGTGCAGAAGCAGTTGGCAGAGAAACGGGAGCGTGAGAAGGAGGTGCTCACCAAGGCCCAGGAGGTCAACAACAACTACAGTAAGATGACCGAGGAAAAGCTCAACCACAAGATGGAGCTGATCCAAGAAAACCGCATGGCCCGTCTCAGTGCTCTCAAGCAGCGTCTGAGAGAGAAGGTGAGTCTGTCTGGTTGTTTTTAATTAATCAGTGTATGCTATTATATAAAGAATATGACTCTCAGTCTCCAACATTCCATTCAAAGTGCCTCCTCCCCTTTGAAGTTCTCATTCAAATTTAAATCCATTTTACATTTTTGCATTTGGCAGATGCTTTAATCCCAAGCAACTGACATTACATATAAAGTATATATATTATCAGTTCATGCATCACCTAGGAATCGAACCAATTGCAGTAGCATTGCTGGCGCCTCTACTGGTTTGAGCTATGGGAATGGCTTTTGTTTGAAACACACTTTTCATGATCCAATGGATAAAATCAAGTCCCTAAAAATCAAGAAAGTATAAAATGGGCTTGGAATGCTGTTTTATTTTGACATGTTTGCATAATGAAGAAGTATGGGCTTTTATATTTCCACAGTTCATATTGCATGTTGTTTTTCTTAAGTAACAGGCTTATAGCTGTATTTTATTGTCAGTAAAAAAGAGAACTAGTTTCTATTAGAACTATTTCTTTTTCCTTCCTGGTTTCCCTCTCTTTTCTTTGTCAGGAGCTTCATGCTGCAGAAGTCCGTAAGAATAAGGAACTTCACACTGAGCTCTCTGGCTAAGGACACTCTTGATCCAATCATGACTGCATTTGGAGAATATCTCATTCTCTGGCCACACTGTCTAAAGAGGTCATATCAGACTCACCTTATCAGTTTTCCTTATCAATAAAGGTCTGAGCATATAACAGCATCCCACATACACTATGTGGACAAAAGTATGTGAGCACCCAAACACCACACCCATACGTGCTTGTTGATTGTTTAATTTCAGAAGCATGGGCATTAATAGGCAGTACGTTCTTCAGAAAATGTCTAGTTCTGTTGATCATCTTCTGTTGATCCTAGAACAAGAAGTCTTATCCATATCCCTAAAACCAACTTTTATCAAAAATTATGGCTAAAACCAGAGGGAAGTTGATAAGAATGTTGCTTAAGCTCCAGTCCTAAGCCAAACCCTTTTACATATTCCTAAAATCTGATTGGCTAATGTTGATCCAGGAAGGAACATGCCCTACTTGGCAGAATCGCAGTCACCCGCTTTGTGCTCAAGGACTTTGTCATGCTGAAACTAAAAAAAGCATCGTCCAAAGCTGTTGAACAATCTCCAGACTGTTACTGTATGGAGTTATTTGACTAGCCAAACACATTTATTGTAAAGAGGTGTCCACATACTTTTGATCATGAAGTCTATCTGCCTGTTGAAAAAAACAACAACTTGGACCAGCTTAAAGACTTGTTTTTAGATTGCCATTAGTGGTATGTTACTCTGACACAAGCTGATTAAGAGGGTTGTTGTTGCCGATAGACCAGCTAACCGAGTGGTTGAGCTAAAACCAGCATGAAATTGTCAAAACATACCTTATTTGTAACCAGCAATGGTACAATCTAGTCATTTAGTCTGGTCTTGGCTGTTATTTAGCAGGTCTGAATCTCACAAAAACAAAAACCATGGCTGTATCCACCTTTACACTGCACTTTATAGGATATGATTCATTCATGTTGGTAGTTTAGATTAATTTCAAGTGTCACTGACTCAGATTTGTTGGTTTGTTTTTCAGTGACCTAAAAGAGAAATGTCTAATCTATATGCTGCTAACTGATTACTGAAAACCATTTAAAATAAGATTAAAGCATAACAAGTTCGTAAGAAGGCGTCTCTGTCATTTTTGCTACTGAGGGAAACTAAGAATGCATCCAAGAGATTATTTATGTTGGCAACACATCAGAATTTCTAAGTTGTTGTTTATCACCGTCTATAGCAATTTAGTGTCTCCTGAGGATGTGAAGTTTCTGTCTCTTGCAAGTTTCTGATCAGGTATTGAATTTGGAAATTACTGACGCAGTAGTTTCTGAATATAGTTTCTAAACAATTATGATTGTATTGCTGCTGATAAGACTCATATGCAATCAAGTAAATCAGTCATCGAAGTTGAGTAAAATGAGTGTGTGTTTGTGTACGTGTCATCACGTGTTTTTTGACGAACTCTGGCCATGTGATGGAAATTACAGATAAATGAAACTGAAGCCATTTTGTTTGCTCAGATACTGCTGCTTTTGTTGTGTGTGTGTGAGTGTCTTCATATACACATAATGTCTAGCCTCAAGGTACAATTAAAGCAGTTTCATTCACCTGATTTTTTTAATAGTTTGTGTAACATTCCAGTCTGTAGTCACCTCTGGCATGTTTGAGTTTCATGTGCATTAAGCCTTATTTGTTTTCAGAAACAATACCCAGCATAGATCTAAATATTTAAGGAAAAATTTAAGCTTGTGCAATGGGGAAAACATGACTAATTTGTTCAGTCATGGTTTAAAAAAAAATGCATGTTGCATGCAAACATCAGTTTCTAATGCTTTCTGTATGATAGCGAAAACATATAGCAAAAATATAACTGAAGTACGCATAAATTGGTGTAGATAATATAAAAAGTCTAATAGGAACATTTAAGGGTTGTTTTTTCTGATTTAGTAAAAGGGCAGGCTTCAGTATTGAAACTGAACGATGAAACTGTGTTTGCACTGTGCTGGAAAATAAGGTTATCCTTTAATTAGGAAGGGAGTGATTTATCCAGCGTCACGCAGCAACATCTCTATAAATTGTTTAAACACCTCTTGATGCACATGACACTGAGAGCAGCTGAATCATCCAGTGTTACAGGAAGATCGTGACCTATCAGAAAACCATTGGGATGGGAAGGAAAATATGAAGGTAAGATAATGCTGTGCATTACTGATTCACGTTACCTGATTCTTTTGTGAACAGTTTATTATTTAATAGAAAA
Organism: Sinocyclocheilus anophthalmus; assembly: GCA_018155175.1. Lineage (NCBI taxonomy): Eukaryota > Metazoa > Chordata > Actinopteri > Cypriniformes > Cyprinidae > Sinocyclocheilus > Sinocyclocheilus anophthalmus. The sequence goes on along the minus strand of JADLZN010000610.1, from coordinate 159,327 downwards.
TAGTTAATGAATCTTTATAAAAAAGATCATTACATTTCGTAATCATCTGTGGAATTCAAAGCTGACAGCTTCAGTCACTGCTTACTTTACTGTTTTCCATATGTGACTGGACCACAAAACTTAAGTCTCTGGGGTATATTTGTAGCCATAGCCAAAAATACATTGTATGGTCAAAATTATAGATTTTTCTTTTTGATGCAACAATAATTAGGTTTATTAAGTACAAGATAATGTTCCATGAAATATTTGTACATCATACCGTAAATATATTCAAAACTAATGGTTTGATTAGTAATATGCATGTAAGAACTTCATGTGGAAAAAATTTAAAGGCGATTTTCTCAATATTTTCCTCAGATGCAGGATTTTCAAATAGTTGTCTCTCGCCAAATATTGTCCTATCAACAAAACCAACATCAATCTCAATTATAAAAAATGGCCCTTATGACTGGTTTTGTGGTCCAGGGTCACGTAGTAAAAGGTGAGTGGTGACTAAGTCTCTCACTGTGATAAGCATTCCCTTTTGTGTTACACATGTGAAATTAGTCATACTGAGCATGAAGATAAATCATTACTTAATATCTTTGGAGTGAAGTGTTCCTTTAAGAGATGCTGACTTGAAATTATTGTTATAAGGTGTTTACTTTAATCAGCCGTTTATATCCTTAAATAGACATTTGAAATAGTTCTGTGCATTGTGCTTATTGTGTCATAACTGCACTTATACAGTATTTGATTTTGCATTTACATTTATTGAAATGGGTTGTGTTGGCAGGTTAATCATTTTCAATTACCACATCCATTTTTGTAGATACAAATTACTGTATGTAAAGATATGTGCCTTACTGATGTTTATTGTATCTGAAGGGTGAAAAGGTTAGTGATAAATATTAGAATGTGTATAAGAGTGCTGCAGCTATGACATCAAAACCCAGAAGACTAATTCGCAATTCGTCCAAAATATGAGTAAAACCAGGTCTGCGGTAAGCATAACTTGATGATACTTGAACATTTTGTTGTACAGCATAAATCCCCAAATCCCCCCTATGTACAAACATGTGTTTTAAAAAATAAATGTAACTGCTTCAAAATTCACGTTTTCAGAGTAAAAGATCAAAGTATTGTTAATTTATATTTATCACAAACCTTGTTTTATTCATATTTTGAAGAACCACATGATAAAAACCCATAGCAAAATCTCAAGGTAACAAAAACAGTAACAAAAAATAAGTTGTAAATGGCAGTTGTGAAATCTCATTCTAATTGCAAACGTTTTCTTTTCACAGTCTTTTAAGTCATGGTTCTTGCAGAAAATCTTCAAGCATTACTAGAGTCATACAAGCTGTGTGTCAGTTGTAAAAAGTGCTGTAAAAAACACAATGAGATTTCATATTCCTATAAGGAGATCATCCATAACTGCTCAGAAGACATCTTACTGATCAAGCGGAAAGGTGACAATTCATTGTGGAGGCCTGTTGCCCCCCTGCCAGGCTTTCCCAGACCTACCAAATATGTTGTTTGCTGGTACTTCACTGAAGAAAGTGGATGCACACAGCATGAAGGTAGATGTACCTATGCTAGGAGCTCAGAAGAAGCAGCGCTGTGGAACGTCATGAAGGATGAAAACCTGGCAATTCCTAAGCTTGTGAAAATGATAAAACAAAACCAAAGGACACTACAAGGAGGACAGTTCAACTGCACATTCTGCCACATCCACTTCCCGACAGATGAGGAACTGATGAACCACTGTTTCACTGTGAATCACAGGAGACTCATCTTTGAAGATACAGGTACCTCTCAGACTTGGAAGTGCAGAGATCCACCACCAACATACAAGGACCTGAAATTGTGTGAAAGGTATTTATATGAAGTGTGACATTAGATGTTTGCTTGTATCCAAGTAAGTTTAAGCTACCTATAAAACATTCTCCCATAGTCCCCTGATATGCGAGTATGGTGATGATTGCCCAGAGGCGCACAGTCAAGACGAACTTCATGAATGGCAAAAGAGAATCAAGGCTTCAAGAAAAAGAGCCAGAGATGCAGCCGAGATGGGTCTACTGTCCTATCAGGACAATCTTTTGGAGGAATACAGACACAGCAATGACAAGAAAATGATTGTAAGTGGGCCGTTCAGTAATGAACAATGTACAATGTCATGTTATGACATGTTGACAGGTGTATCTCTGACCTCTCTTTGACACTTTTGCATTGCTACTGTACTTGCATTTAATTTGAACCTTGTGTTATGTATGCTAACAAATACATTTTATTGATCCATGCTATTTTTTATAATATTTTTACAACCAAAGCTTTAATTGTACATTTTTAAAATAGCTTTTTACAATATCATAAACAGTGATTGAATCAATATTCCTGCAGGTCAGCGACACCCTTCCTGATGTTTCTATCAGCTGTGACACAGATATAGACAGTGTGTATGTACGGAAAAAGGGAATACCGTGTACATGGAATTTTACCATTAAATCCAAGGTCTGTACATTAACATGTATAACGTTTGTCTTTAAATTCCAAATTAATGGGTAAAAAAAGATTGTCATTGTTACATTTGACCAGGTTTGTTACAATAGAGTAATACCAGTTACTAATGATTGATAGTACTACATTTGCTCTTAATGTAAGAATTATGGGGTTCAGTTCATAATTTTGATAACGAACCTTAAGGAAGTCCTTAGCCTTAGGTCCACAAGTAAGATAAGAAAATAATTACTCAAAGCATCTTTTCAGAATTTAACAAGCTCTTGTCAAAATTGTTAGCAACTTTGGTCCCACTTTATATTAGGTGGCTTTAACTACTATGTACTTGTAAGTTTCTTACATCTGACTGAATTCACAGGACATGTTTTGGCACGCGCATCACTAGTCAAACTTAAGAGACTCCCCAATACCACCAAGACCTGGTCCACATAGGTAACTTCCCCCGGTATCCCACCTCAATAGCAGCCAAGAAGAGGATGTTGCAATACAAGTATGAAAAACCATAAGTAATGTACATATTTTTTGATGTAAGTACATAGTAGTTAAGGCCACCTAATAATAAAAGTGCGTGGTGACCGCATACGGTGCGACAGTCCAGTTTGGGGGCGAGTGCCGATAGGGTACGGTAATTGTTTAGGGGAACAGCTCGCCATTGTAAGAGCCAGTCCAGCAACCTCAGTAAGAGAAGATTATTTTTTTTTTAGACCTTTTTAAAATATCAACGGGAAACGTTAGAAAGGGGGCGAGGGGAATATCTCAGCTCGCGGAGACAAAGATCTCCCCGCATGAGATTGGTTTGTAAATGTTGGAAAAAAAAAACGGTGAGTGAATTAGTGTTATCTTACAAAACCCAGAAGAAACGCCTGGAATGTTTATGACTGAAATACTAATTAATTAATTAATTCGAAATGCCATCAATTAATTAATTGAAGACTGCCAAGGGGGTACAAAAATTAATTATTGGTCATGTGTTTCCTGCAGAGTATGAAATCCCAGTGTCCGTCAGAAATCGGCTCACACATCAGCAGGCAAGTATGCGCAGTGGGTAGTGTTTGACTCAACACAAGAACGGAGACCCGTTACCGTACCGACAAAAAATCAGTAGGTCAGAGGTTGGATTTGAGGATGAGTGTTAAGGGAACAAGAGTCACTATGTCCAACACCCTGCGGTGTAGGCAATAGAAAAACAAGAGTCTGCCAGGGAAATCTGAGCCCTGGAATGCGGAAAGCCTGGAAATCTCTCTTCTTTGCAAGAGAAGAGGTCTAGAGAGGCCAGCGGATAACAGATACAAGCTGCCTCATGATCGATGAGAGGAACAGTGGATAACCGTGACCCAAATACAAACAGCCATGCACCAATTTTTGATATATCAGGAGGAGAAAGGTCGAAGGTGAAACGTGTCTTACAGGGATGTATGTATATATAAATATGTATAGGATGTATGTGGATTTGACAGTACAAGTTTAATACACATAAGATCCAAATGCACAAGTCTGTACTCTCTCTGACCAAGGATGAATTACGAGGCACTGTGCAAGTTGAAACAGAGCTATGGTTTGCTTCTGTGCCTCTGCCTCACACACTCACTCCTGATGCTCCTCAAGGTTTCATAGTGAAAAGACATGCTATCAGATCTCTTGTTCATGTTGTGAAAAACAATGATTGTATTGGGCCTATTTATGAGGCTGAATTTCTGAAAGACGCTGCCACAGAGACACAATTACTTTTGCAACCCCGCACCTTTCCACACCAATCCAATGCTGCACTGATTTGAACCTGCAGAATGGACAGCAGTGTGAGATGGAAGTCCAGTTCCAGCTAAATCGTCTCTGGTTCTGTGAGATGCACAAGGCCATTGATGATCTCCCCAACTTAGACAAAGTCTTGCCTGATCTGAAAAACAACAAGTTCTGTATTTCTTCCCAGTCAGATACAGGAGAGTTAAATGAGAAGCAGCAAGCAGCAATGAACTTTATTCTGGGTGTAACAGGCAATAGAATCAGCATCCCACCTTTGTTGATTTATGGACCTTTTGGAACAGGGAAAACACGAACCCTTGCAAAGATGACCCAGGCTCTTGTGCAGCAACCACAGAACAAAATCCTGATTTGCACACACACAAACAGGTAAGGCATCACAATGCAGTGGTCCATGACCTTCTCGATGCAGTGACCTCGTACTTCTGCCCCACGCCAGTTGAGCCCCCCGGACAGCGCATTACGACAGCCGGTCCTTTTCCGATGCAGCAGTTAGCAACCTGTGATTTGTTCTCCAGACATTCGGCATTTCCGAAAATGTCTTTGTATAACTAATCTGAAAGGTTGGTTCCGGGCGGATGGTTGGTAGCCTTACTCTATTTCCCAGACACAGTAGGTGGTCGACCAGTACGCACATTCCTACAATATTGATCAGTATAACATCCCACTTAACCACAACACCGCTCCCGCTTTTTGTCGTAATTCCGGAAAACTGTAATACAGGTACTCGAGAGATAGAAATTCCGATGTGTAACACAGTATTTTCTTTAGTATGCGCGGGGTTCTTGGTGTTAAGAGATGACGGTCATCTAATAATTATGTGCTGCCTGTCATTAATGTTAATCAAAAGAACAAAAGAAAGATCAATTAACTACGGAAATTTGTGTAAATTAATGAGGATCAATCAATATTGTATGTATGGAAAGAAAACTATGCAGTGTTTTTAAACTTTTGATTTCAATTTCTGTACCTGAAATTTGTTGTTTTATTTATTTATTTATGCTATTGCTAATTGATTTGTTTGTTCCTATTTTATTACTTTGTTTACTTGTCTTGAACAATTTAATGCTTGAAATTTATATTAGTCTAGTTGTTTTGTTTATATGGTATTTTTGGTAAAACCCCCCCCCCCCGTCCCCCCCCCCCCAGTAACCTAGGCAAAAGACAGAATAAATATGTTTGACATCTAAATATTTGACTTAAAATTAGTTTAATGGATTTTTTTTATCTTATTGGAATCGGAATTGGGAATCGATAAGAATCGGAATCGATAAGCAGAATCGGAATCCTAATCGATAACATTCAAACGATACCCAACCTTAGGCACTTTAGAGTACTACTCCACAGAAGTAGGTCATCCTTCTTGGGCTGCCCTCAACTTGGCCTAAAGATTTTTCTGGTCGACTAGTAGTCATTCATTTTAAGCATCAGTTGACTATTAGTCACACTTTTATTAATAAATCATATAAATCATAATAATGAGCCTTTAAAGGGTTAGCTCACCAAAAATGAAAATTAGCCTGTGTTTTACCCTCAAGCCATCCTAGGTGTATAACTTCTTCTTTCAGACGAATACAGTCGGAGTTACAGTATATTAAAAATTGTCCTGGCTATTCCAAGCTCTATCATTGCAGTCAGCGGGTGTTGCAGTTGAACAGTCCACAAGTCGTCAAATAAAGCATGCGCATCCATAATAAAAAGTGCCTCACATGGCTCCGGGGGGTGAATAAAGTCCTCCTGTAGCGAATCCATGCATTTTTTGTAAGATAAATATCCATATTTTAAACGTAATAAACACTTTTCTCTCACTTCCGCTGACTGTCATACACTGAAGCAGTTCCGGCGGATGATGTAAGACGTGCGGAGTTGCGTGATTAGTGACGAATGCGGAAAAAGAACAAAACAAAACGTCGGTCATGAATTAAAAGTACAAACCGAAGATTTGCAAAGAAAAATGCCGGAGGATTTCGATATAAACCAAGAGGAGACTGGTTTTCTTTTGCTACTATTAAACATATAACGCGCAAGCCTGCAATCTCAGAGGCACGGTATGATGCGCGAGAACATCATTCGCCGGAACTGCTTCAGTGTATGACAGATAACTGAAGTGAGAGAAAAGTGTTTATTAAGTTTGAAATTTGGATATTTTTCTTACAAAAAATAATGGATTTGCTACAGAGGGCCTTTATTCATTCCCCAGAGCCATCTGCTGCGACGTGTATTATGTATGACGCGAAGGGAGGGGGGCGGGGGTTTTATTTGACGACTTGTGGACTGTTCAACTGCAACACCCTCTGACTGCAGTGATAGAGCTTGGAATATCCAGGACAATTTTTTATATAACTCCGCCTGGATTCGTCTGAAAGAAGAAAGTCAAATACACCTAGGATGACTTGAGGGTAATTGAAAACAAAAGCAAATTTTTCAGTTGTTGTGGGTGAAATAAGCCTTTAATTGCCTACATAGCTAATAGCGCTCAAGCACACTCAGAAAAAGCTAGGAGAATAATAATGATGAATGTGTCAGGGAAGATGCAGACATTTTAAAGAATTATTGATAAGTTAGTGTGCTTTTTTGTTTCAGCTTAAGAGATGAACCGTCATCTACGTTGTAGTGATGTGCCTGAGATTACAGGTTCATTATGGATACGTAATTAAGAATATATTTGTTTTCCACTTGAATTGGTTCAATTAAAAGTAGAGATTTCACTCTATATAGATATATTTATAATGTCTGTATGACAGATCTACACAGAGATCGACGTTGACGCGCTCAAGTTCACAGAGACAGAGACGGCAGACATCCTGTTTGCTTTAATATTTTACAAAAGCGCAATGTTTCATTGTTATTCTGAGTGCACAAAAATAAATGTAGAATCCTTACAGATTCAGAAGATGTACTTTTATCTGTATGACCAAAAATGATGGAGTATTTTAAGAGCAAGTGACCGCACCAGCGCCTCCGTCTGTCATGCAGTGAGTGTACTACTGTTCAGTTTCCACACTCCGCACAGACACTTGAATAGCACGCATTTTTCTAGGTTAACATAAGATTGAGCGGTAATGTAAAGTTGCTACTACTTACATATTTCAGATGAAAAGTCATATTTGAGGTTGATGAATGATAGGTGAGCGTTTGAATGTCCTGCTCGATGTACTATATTTCCACATAGACCAGCCATTAACGATCTGTCCTTCATGGACTGCGTGACTTCGCCAGTGTGGATTTTTATTTATTTATGGACGAAAGCGATTAATACAATTTTGGTCGACCAAGCATCTTCTCGTCGACTAACGGTTAATTGACTATTAGGAGGCAGCCTGACATCCTTCTGAAACTACCAGCTCAGAATAAAATTAATTTCCATGCTGGTTAATGCTCATTTGTTCCTGGCCTAGCCCAGTAAAAAAATCTTGTGGTGACACTGGCACGCCAACATCCAAAATACATACTGGTCATTTCATCAGGGAAATTGCATTTTTTTAATTCCATTTCTCAAGCTCAAACAGTAAAGCATGGTGCAATTAAGGGCAAGGTCTTGGAATTGGTTTCCGGGGAATGCGTAAACTCATAAAAATGCATACCTTGGAGCCAGTGTCATTTTGAAAATGTCTGAAAATGTAATAGTATAATGCAGTCATTGTAAGTGTGACGGGACTAGGTGATTGACAGCAGTGGTTGCCTATTAGCGAGTTGTATCTTTTATTTAAAGACCAATTGGCTGTTACCTGGGATGCGTCACGTCCGTTTTCCCTTTTGCTTGCCTGTGTTGGCGGTGGCTGTGGTGCGTCGTTTGTTCTGGTGCTGGTGGCATTCGATGCTGCTTAGTGTATTCGATGACTGTTCGCCTCTCAGGTACGTGGTTTTTAAGAGCTCGTTATGCTGGGCTAGTATGCTTATGGGGCTTAACATTTTGTCGCATGCTAAATAGGCATGATGTCCGGTATCCCATTGTGCTATCGGTTGGTATGACTGTGATAAACCTGTGCCGCTAAAGCTTTCTATCTGGCGTGATATCCTGATGGTAAGTGTTTTAAATGCAATTATAATTGGGAGTGGGGACAATTATTATGACTAGTAATATTTCCTTTTGGGTTCGTGGTAGGATTCTCCCTCTCGCTCTATGCCGTGATTATTTGCTGCTGGCTTCGCGCTGTTAAAGAGCTGCTGTTTATACAGCCGCGCAGACGCTGTCGTCGCCAGTGAAGGGGACTGCTCATCTGTTCCCTATCGTGCTATTCTAGTGCCCTGCTTTACATTGGTTTTGTTTGTTATGGGAGGCTTGATTATCTTTTTTCGTTTGCATAAAAGATAAGAATTGGCCTCTGCTTTTGTGTTTTTCTTTTGATTTAAACCATTTTGTTATGTTCTTTTCTTCTGTGGATTTACTGAGTTTGAGTTTTGTAGTAATCTTAGGTGACTAATTATTCATTCCTTCTAAGGTTTCTGTCCGGTATGGATGCCCTGTTGTGAGGTGTTGCTTCATTCAGTGATGTCCATATTGCATTGTGTCTAAGGCCCATTTCTATAGTTTATTTTGTTTTTGATTTATTGCAGGAGCTGGGGTTCCACGGGTGGATTGATCTTCCTCCTGGTGGTGGTGGTTCTCTATCGTGTGTGGTACTACACTGAGTGTTTTATAGTGTGATCAGAGTGCACTGGTGTGTGTGGAAGTGCCCGTGTAAAATCAATCTCTACCTTGATCCCTGCCGCTGGGAACCTCAGCCCTGCCGGTATTTCAGTTTGTTTTGTTTTACAGATATACTGACTTGTTACATGTGTATATAAAGTTGGTTGGTATTATTACTACTCTTCTGGTTGTAATTTGTTTCATGTTTGAAGTGGGGCTTCTAGTGCGCTGTTGATTTTAGTGTCCAATATTTTAACCTATTTCTGTGTTAATAAACATTTGTATTTGTTTGATACTTTACCCATGTCTCTTGCCTAATTTTTTGAGGGAACTGAACCTGTGTGCTTTATTACCCAATTTGCGTGGTTTGAGTATTTTTCCCTGGGTTTAATTCCTAGGGTGGCGTAGTCGGATTTTCTTACCAGTACCAACTTGGGCAGGTGCCTTAAAATTGCACCGCCCCGCCACATTCTGGCGTAGTCGGCAGGATCCCTCGTGTGGTTCAGAGACGTGGGTTTTGGTTGTATTTTTTTTATTTTTTTTCTCTTTTTTTTTTCTCGGTAGAAACTAGACAGCAGCAGTCCCACTTTGCGGTTGATTGGCATAAGTCAATTTTAGTTTACATTAGTAGTGGTAAGTGTTTGTGCATTTGCAGTCATGGAGGATGAATTACGTGAGTTAAGAGAGTTGGTAGCTCAATTGAAATCCGATAATGAAAGGCTGCAGCAAGGGCAAGTGTCCGTTGCACAGCCGGGTCCATCTAATGTTTCTATTCCTGTGGTTACAGATCCCCCACTCATTGGTCCTGGTGCATCGACAGCTGAGCGGTTTGTTTTCGTTCCTCGAGATCGTAAGTGCCCAAAGTTTGGTGGTCGGTCGGGCATTGGCATCGATGAGTGGGTGGAGGAGGCCCAGGCTTGTATGCGGCTTCGCCATCTGTCTATAGCTGATCGGGCATTTTTTTTGTTTGATCATCTGGAGGGTGAGGCGAGGGAGGAAATTCGTCATAGGTCGAGGAGCGAGAGGGAGGATCCGGATCAAATTATTCAGGTATTGCGTGAATTGTATGGTTGCACAAAGTCTTACGTAGCACTTCAAGAGTCGTTCTTTTCCAGAAGACAACAGCATGGGGAGACTTTGGTGGAGTTCTCCTTGGCCCTGATGAGTCTTCTGGAAAAAGTAAAAAATCAGGCACCGCATGGCATGCCCAATGCCGACATTTTGCTAAGAGATCAGTTTGTTGAGTATGTTAACGATTGTGCTCTTCGACGTGAACTTAAGCAATTAGCGCGTCGTCAACCTACTGCTACGTTGTTTGACGTTCGCAGCGAAGCCCTTCGTTGGGAAAGAGAGGGCATGCCTGGGGGGGTGCGTGGTCGAAGTCAGTCTGTTCCATCCCTTTGTGGCATTCAATATGGGGTGCAGGGACATCAGCACATTAGTAGTAGTGGTTCAGTAACATCAGAAATGAGTGAACTACGGGATATGCTGAGAAAGCAGCAACAACAACTGAATCAGTTAACCCAAAATATGGTTCAGCTTCAAAATCCACAGTCACGCCCACAACAGTTTAAGGCTAATTTAATTTGTAGAAGGTGTCAGCAACCTGGCCATTTTGCCAGAGATTGCGATGGGGAGCGGATATCTGTCCGCCCACCATCAGCCCGTGTGAATTCTGCTTTAATGAGGGGTGAACGGCCATCAACTGTGCAGCCGTCGGAAAACTAGTTCCCACCAAGTTGCAGGGCCACAGCTTGGTTGGGAAAAGGATAGGCTCCACAAGTGTAACTAGTTCTGATTTTATGTCACGCTTTATGTCTATTTGTCCACAGCTCATTATATCTATGGGTGGAGTTCAGGTATCTTGCCTGGTGGACACTGGTTCCATGGTGTCCACCATTACTGAGAGTTGGTTTGTGGCTAATTTCGGGTCGGGGGGTCAGGAACAGCTTAGATCGTGTCATTGGTTACAGCTCCGAGCTGCAAATGGCCTTTCAATTCCTTATATTGGTTATCTGGAATTGGATGTGGAGCTCTGTGGGCAAGTAGTTTTGGGCTGTGGCGTGCTGGTGGTCAGAGATCCTCCTGGTGGTGTATGTGCAGAGGTTCCTGGGGTGTTGGGCATGAACATCCTGAGCCGCTGCTACCGGGAGCTCTTTGGCCAGCATGGCACGGCTCTTTTTGATCTACCGGTGGTGTCACAGGCCCCTAATTCTGTTTTTCAGGCCTTACAATATTGCCATCAGGAGGACGTTCAGTCAGTTTCCGATTGTGGGGGGCGAGTCAAAGTGCGGGGACGTCGGGCGTGTCGTGTTGCGGGTGGCACTATGAAATTTGTTGCAGCAACCTGTTCTGTGCAATATTCGAGCAGTGCAGTACTGTTTGAACCACCAGTTTCTGGTCTACCGGCAGGGTTGTTGGCCTCTCCTGCTCTTTTAAGGGTGGACGGTGGTACGGTCTATGTGCCGGTAGTTAATGTTGGGACTGTAGATGTAGTTCTGTATGCTAGCACGGTTATTGGCACTGTGAATAAGGTTGACGTGATTAGTTTGCCCCCGGAGGTTACAGAAGTTAAGACAGTTACAGCCAAGGTGAGTACACAGGTTGTGCAGGTTTCCCATCCTGTACAGGAGCAGATAGCTATGTTGGATTTATCCGTGTTGTCAGAAGAAGAACAAACTAAGGTTAGGGCATTACTGGAGAAGTATGTGTCTGTGTTCTCTATGAACGAGGGGGATTTGGGATGTACTAATTTGATATCCCATGATATCCCCTTGTTGGATGACATCCCTGTCCGGCAGCGGTTCAGGCGTATCCCTCCATCCGAGTATGAGGTGGTAAAGGCACATATTAATCAACTGTTGGAAAGTCGGGTAATTAGAGAGAGTTGTAGTCCTTATGCTTCACCCATCGTCCTGGTCAAAAAGAAGGACGGTAGCCTGCGCATGTGTGTAGACTACCGTCGCTTAAATTCGAAGACTAGGAAGGATGCGTTCCCTCTACCACGTATTGAGGAGACTTTGGACTCTCTGGCTGGGGCCCGTTGGTTTTCTACCATGGACCTGGCCAGCGGGTACAATCAGGTACCTGTAACTGAGTGGGACAGATCCAAAACTGCTTTTTGCACCCCGTTTGGCCTCTTTGAGTGGAACAGGATGCCTTTCGGGTTGTGCAACGCCCCAAGCACCTTCCAACGGTTGATGGAGCGGTTGTTTGGTGATCAGCAGTGTCAGTCCCTCCTCTTATATCTTGATGATATTATTGTCTTTTCCTCCTCAGTGGATCAACATCTTGCTCGGATGGAGGTTGTCCTGAGCCGCTTGCAGACTGAAGGTTTGAAGGCCAAATTATCTAAGTGTGCTTTTTTTAAAAAGGAAGTGCATTATTTGGGGCATGTCATCTCATCGGAAGGAGTTTCTACTGACCCAGGGAAGGTGGAGGTAGTTGCGCAGTGGCCTTATCCCACCAGTGTTGCAGAGTTGCGTTCATTTTTGGGATTTGCTAGCTACTACCGACGCTTTGTGGAGGGGTTTGCCAAGTTGGCTGCCCCTCTTCATAGGTTGGTGGCTCAGCTAGCAAACCCAAAGCGCCCAAAGCAGGGTGCTCGGGAGTTCATTGAAGCCTGGTCTGCAGAATGTCAGTGTGGCTTTGAGGGGTTGAAAGTTAAGTTAACCACAGCCCCAGTGCTCGCCTATGCTGACTTCTCACTACCTTTCATTTTAGAGGTAGATGCTAGTCATGGGGGACTAGGGGCAGTCCTTTCACAGGAGCAACAAGGTAAGGTGCGCCCTATAGCTTATGGCAGTCGCAGTCTTAGGCCCACTGAGCGCAATACATCTAACTACAGCTCAATGAAACTGGAGTTTTTGGCGCTCAAGTGGGCCATGACCGAAAAATTTAGAGAGTACTTGTTGGGCTATAAGTGCGTGGTGTTTACTGACAACAACCCCCTTAGCTACCTGACTTCTGCTAAGTTAGGTGCCATGGAGCAGCGTTGGGCGGCCCAATTGGCATCATTTGATTTTGAGATCAAATATAGGTCAGGGAGGAGCAATCGTAATGCTGATGCCTTGTCACGATACAATTTTTTGGGTACAGGAGAAGTGCACGAGTTGTGTCCAGGTGTAGCTGTACCAGTGGCGTTGCAGCAAGCTGCCCATGGTGGACTGGTGACCTTGGTCAACCAGATTACCTCATTTCCTTGTGCTTCAATTAGTGACATAGGTGCTCAGCAAGTAGCAGACCCAGTCATAGGAGAGTTGTTGGTGTTTTGGGGGCGTAAGTTTCCCCCAACTCCCGAAGAGCGTAAGAAACTTTCCAGGTTGGCAGTTGTTCTGCTCCGCCAATGGGACCGCCTGGTGGAGACTGATGGAGTGCTCTATCGGCGTGTGTTTCGCTCCGACGGCGGAGAGGAAATCTTCCAGGTGTTATTGCCGGCAGTCATGAAACACGATGTCTTGACCCAGCTTCACCAACAGCATGGGCACCAGGGGGTAGAGCGTACGTTCCAGTTAGTGCGCCAGCGATGCTACTGGCCTGGTATGTCCGCAGACATTGCCCGCTGGTGCCAGGAATGTGAGCGGTGCCAGTGTGCCAAAGGTATCCCCTCTGCCCCTGGTAGTTTTATGGGACATTTGTTGGCTGCTCGGCCGAACGAAATTCTGGCTTTGGATTTCACAGTGTTAGAGCTCTCAAGGTCTGGCCTTGAGAACGTGTTAGTCATGACCGATATTTTCACAAAATACACCTTGGCAGTACCCACTAAAGACCAACGGGCAGAGACTGTAGCTCAGGTTCTGGTGGTGGAGTGGTTTTGTAAGTTCGGCGTGCCGGGTCGTATTCACTCTGACCAAGGTCGGAATTTTGAATCCGTCCTTATTCAACAGCTCTGCTGTCTGTATGGAGTTGAGAAGTCACGTACTACCCCATATCACCCGGCTGGAAACGGCCAGTGCGAACGTTTCAACAGAACATTGCATGATCTGTTGCGCACTTTGCCGCCTTCCAAAAAGGGTGATTGGCCGCTTTGCCTCCCCCAGGTACTCTTTGCATACAACACTACTCCTCATCAGGCAACTGGGGAGTCTCCGCATTTTTTAATGTTTGGGCAGGAACCCAGACTTCCTGTTGATTTCTTACTGGGCGGAGTTCAAGAACCGTTGGCTGGCAGTGTTCATAGGTGGATTTTGGAGCAGCAGGATCGGTTGCAAGTTGCGTTTGAGGGTGCTCGTGAACGGTTGGGTGCTGCAGCCAATCGGCGAAAGGCGCGGCATGACTTGCAAGTAAGGGAAGTACCACTGAAGGAGGGTCAGCTGGTATACCTCCGCGATTATAGCGTGCGGGGTAGATGTAAAATCCAGGACCTGTGGAACTCAGTGGTGTACCAGGTCATGAGGGCGCCTAAGGAAGGTGGGGCGGTATATACTATTGCCCCCACCACAGATCTGGGAAAAGTAAAGCATGTGCACCGATCTTTGCTGAAGGCTCAGATTTGTCAGGATCCGCCTCCTGGGTTGTCTGACAGTCCGGTGGCTGAATTTGTGCAGCCTCTGGAAGAGGGGCATGATGAGGAGGATTTGTTTGTCTTGGTGCCAGACGTACCACAAGTTAGAGGTGGGTCGAGGCTACAGGATATTGTTTCTTCTGCCCCTCAGACATCTGGTGACTTGCAAGCTGTGGAAACCTGTAGGACAACAGAGGGTACTGAGGTTGGGGTGGGCGTACAGCCAGTTGTATTGCCTTACAACCCACGAGAGTTAGGTGAGGTTGTGGTGAGAAGGACTGGGAGGAGAACTGCAGGTCAGCACCCTAACATGTACCACCTCACTCGAGCAGTGGGTACGGTTTCAGTGTCCAGCATAGTGGGTAGTACAGTTGGTACCCTGTTTCGACCTTGGAACTAAGAGTTCCTACGTGGGATTTTGTTGGGTTCACCGTCGGGGCGACGTTGCAGAAATTGGGGATGGAATGTGACGGGACTAGGTGATTGACAGCAGTGGTTGCCTATTAGCGAGTTGTATCTTTTATTTAAAGGCCGATTGGCTGTTACCTGGGATGTGTCACGTCCGTTTTTTTCCCTTTTGGCTTGCCTGTGTTGGGGCGGCTGCGGTGCGTCGTTTGTTCTGGTGCTGGTGGCCTTCGATGCTGCTTAGTGTATTCGATGACTGTTCGCCTCTCAGGTACGTGTCTTTTTAAGAGCTCGTTATGCTGGGCTAGTATGCTTATGGGGCTTAACATTTTGTCGCATACTAAATAGGCATGATGTCCGGTATCCCATTGTGCTATCGGTTGGTATGACCGTGACAAACCTGTGCCGCTAAAGCTTTCTATCTGGCGTGATATCCTGATGGTAAGTGTTTTAAATGCAATTATAATTGGGAGTGGGGGAAATTATTATGATTAGTAATATTTCCTTTTGGGTTTGTGGTAGGATTCTCCCTCTTGCTCTATGCCGTGATTATTGTACTGGTGATGCTGGCTCCTTCGCGTTGATGTTAAACGAGCTGCATGCCGCGCGGCCTATACAGCCGCGCAGACGCTGTCGTCGCCAGTGAAGGGGACTGCTCATCTGTTCCCTATCGTGCCATTCTAGTGCCCTGCTTTACATTTTTTGTTTGTTATGGGAGGCTTGATTTATCTTTTTTCGTTTGCATAAAAGATAAGAATTGGCCTCTGCTTTTGTGTTTTTCTTTTGATTTAAACCATTTTGTTATGTTCTTTTCTTTTGTGGATTTACTGAGTTTGAGTTTTGTAGTAATCTTAGGTGACTAACTATTCATTCCTTCTAAGGTTTCAGTTTCTGTCTGGTATGGATGCCCTGTTGTGAGGTGTTGCTTCATTAAATGTGATTTCCATATTGCATTGTGTCTAAAGTCCATTTCTATAGTTCATTTTGCTTTTTGATTTATTGCAGGAGCTGGGGTTCCACGGGTGGATTGATCTTCCTCCTGGTGGTGGTGGTTCTCTATCGTGTGTGGTACTACACTGAGTGTTTTATAGTGTGATCAGAGTGCACTGGTGTGTGTGGAAGTGCCGTGTAAAATCAATCTTTACCTTGATCCCTGCCGCTGGGAACCTCAGCCCTGCCGGTATTTCAGTTTGTTTTGTTTTACAGATATACTGACTTGTTACATGTGTATATAAAGTTGGTTGGTATTATTACTACTCTTCTGGTTGTAATTTGTTTGAAGTGGGGCTTCTAGTGCTCTGATTTTAGTGTCCAATATTTTAACCTATTTCTGTGTTAATAAACATTTGTATTTGTTTGATACTTTACCCATGTCTCTTGCCTAATTTTTTGAGGGAACTGAACCTGTGTGCTTTATTACCCAATTTGCGTGGTTTGAGTATTTTTCCCTGGGTTTAATTCCTAGGGTGGCGTAGTCGGATTTTCTTACCAGTACCAACTTGGGCAGGTGCCTTAAAATTGCACCGCCCCGCCACATTCGCTACAGTTATTTCTTTTTTCCTTGATACAGTTCTGCGGATCTTTATGTAAAAGGACATTTTCATGAATATGCAACTGTTCTTCATGAAGCCAAACCTTTGAGAATCAAGGCAAAGGAAAGAAATCCCAGATCTACTGATACATCACGCTACAGTACTGCCATTTATCCAGAGATGGCAATCAGTTTGAGTTTCCTGATAAAGCTGTTTTAGATTCCACAAGAATCATCATAACAACAACTGCTGTGGCTCGTTTCTTCCATGACATGAAACTCCCTGAAAACTACTTCAGCCACATTCTGATTGATGAAGCTTCTCAGATGTTGGAGTGTGAGGCTCTTATGGCACTGGGCTTAGCAGGTAAAAATACACGTGTTGTTTTAGCAGGAGACCACATGCAGATGGGACCAAAGCTCTTCTCTGTGAAACAAGACAAATGTTCAGAACGTACCCTCCTCAATCGCCTCTTCTATTACTACCAAGCTGAAAACAGTAACATTGCCAAACAAAGCCGAATAATTTTCAATGAAAACTTCCGTTCCACAAAGGATATTGTAGATTTTGTATCAACGCATTTTTATGTTGGAAAGAGTGATGTGATCAAAGCTAGAGGAGATGTGCCTCCTCATTCACACCAGCATGCCTTGCAGTTCCATCATGTAAGAGGAGAATGCTGTTTGGACCCAACAAGCATGTCCTGGTTCAATGCGGAACAAATTCTAAGTGTTGTTGACATTGTGCAAGGAATAATGGAGGAATGGCCTCAAGAGTGGGGTGATAAAGATCCAGAATCAGTCTGTGTCCTTTCTCAAGGCAGACAGGTATAAAACCTAATGCTAGTTGCCTATTTATATTATGCTTTTATTAATGGCATCCTGCTATTGTATCAGATTCATGTAAGTGTGTTTATACCAGATGCTTGTGCCTCATTTGTGTTTCAGGTGATGGAAATCAGGCAAAGACTGCGTCAACTTGGACTGCCCCGTTTCACTGTGGAGAATGCCGAAAATGTGCAAGGTAAAGATGATGCATTACTCGAATGTAATACTATGCCATGATTATGTTCAAACACACTAGTATCGATGCATGTGATTTACAGATACTGCCTTTTCCCATATTTTTCAGGAAAACAGTTCAGAGCAATAGTGATTTCCACTGTGCACACCAAGGACAGCTTATTGGATACGGACCGGACTTGTCTAGAGTTTTTTAATGACATGCGAGTGCTGAACACAGTTATGACAAGAGCCCAATCTCAAATATTTGTTGTTGGAGATGCAGCTGCACTTTGCTGCCATCAGTTCGGTACATGCTGGAGACTATGGACATCATACATAGAGGATTGCATCAACAAGGGAAGTGCCCATAACTTTACCTTGGATTCTTTGAAACAAGATCTTCTTGAGATATCTGAGCTCTGCAGAAGTGAGGATGAAGAGAGCAGCGATAGTGACTCAACTACATCTGAAATACCAGACACAGAAGACCCAATACTTCAAGAGCTTCTTGATGAGAGAAAATACATCAACGTTCCATTGACAGAGGAGGGCTTGTTTCCAGTTTTACAACATGAGCAATTTGTCAGTATTGTTAGCAACCAATTTGCAGAAGTAGATGAAGAGCAACTGTTGACTAACTCTTCAACACATAAACACTGTGATTTCTGATGTTGCTAGCTTTGTGGCTAAAGACAGTGAACTGGACAAGTATGCAAAACAGCTGTGTACTTCATTCTATTCATGTGGAAAGGAGCCTATACACATGTTCCCTAAAGAACTGAGTGCCGATTTCTTCAGTTTGATTCCTAACCAAGAGAGACGAGCCATCTCCTTAATAATACAAGTGGATACTAAGACAAACCACATAAAGACAAGATTCATTTGCAAGTCTGTCGTTCACTCCAAGAGGAAATTTTCTTATGATGAAGTTGAGGATAGCTATGATACAATCCCGTCACCAAGAGCTGTGGACCGAGCTGTGAATCATGCTTGATGACGCAGGAACTTTGCTGAAGAGTGACCATCAGAGATATACAGAAAACAGAGCAAATTGTGCTACAACAAGACACAGAAAGAGGGTGAGCGTACATGCGGAGAGGACACAGTCATCACTATGTGCTAGAGAGGCTATGAAAGATTTGATGTTTAACCACATGGTTGCTGAAAGTCTTCTGTTTGATGAAACAACAAGGAGCATAACTCCACTGAGGTGCCAGGACAGGCCAAACAGTGAAAAGCTTTCTGACCTTTTTGACAAAAATGCCTCCCTGATTCCACTATCAGTTCACTTCTCAAGTCAAATTCATAAGAGTGAACATGTGTCTCATGAACTGAATAACCAAGGTTTGATCCACCGCAGAGCCATGCCAAACCCTCAAGCTTGCATTTCTGATTCTGAAACCTTCCCCATATTAAAATCTGTTTTGAGATGCTTGAAGACAGCAGCAGAGCAGAAAAATATCTACAAAATAATTGACTTTATTGCAACCGATGAGATTCACCCCCAACTTCTCCCCTTTGCAATGGCATTTAGGAGACTGTTTCACAAAGCATGTATTCTGCGTTCAAACTCAACACATTTCTCAAGAATTGGCCACTATGATTTAGATATTGACAGCTATACATGGGCGTCATCTCCAATCCGCCGATATGCAGATGTCATTGTGCAGCGTCTTCTTCATTCTGTGATTGGCAAGACAAATGTTAGGTACACAGCTCATGACATTGACCTGTCTTGTATGGAATTTTCCAGGAAAAATGACCAACCGTCAGCATATGAGAGGAAAGCAAATGCTCTACATTTTGCAATAGAACTGTCTACCCAAAGCGAAAGGAAGGTGGCATACATTGTGGAACTCAATGCATCAGGGACAAACTTCAGATTATCCTTCCCACTTAACAGCACCTCTATATCAGAAAACTTAGACATTATGTACAGGGATCTTCAGTTGGCAGATCAACCACAGTTTGATGAAACCAACAACTGCATGATCTTGAAATGGGTGCGAAGGATATATTCATTCTCCAATCCTCACATCCTTGCTGAAGTGAAACAGCAAAATCCAAACTCAGTCATGGCCTATGTCTCTACAAAAACCTGGAAATGCCTAGCAGCTGCTCTTAGAGAGGAAAATTGGGACAGATTTTTTCCCTTGATTGAGGAGCTTGACGTCAGCTCAAGAATCCATGCAAGACAATTCAATGAAAGACTGAGAAATGCTACAAGTTCAGAAAAATCTGATCCCATGTACGCTGAGCATTATGCCAAACTGTCGATGAGAATAAAGCCAGGTGAGGCAGTCGAAGTACAGCTAGGTACAGCCACGGCACGAGGACTAATGACACCAGCAATTCAGCTGTTTGTTGTGCATCCAAAATTTGAGATTTGTTTGGAGCATGTGAGAGATCCAATTAAGTGTTTTTCAAAATATGCTTTCCACTCATCAAGGAATTCATACATGACATACATGGATTATCAGGAAATATGGAAACCTTTGTGTGAAATGGAGTCAGCTTCCAATGCGGTGGCTGAAAATGAATGTATTCTTATTGAAGATGCAGCTTTGAAATGGAAAACCTCTCCTCAAAAGACGCATCAGGGTTTTTTTCTCCTCCCACTTGACAAAAAATCTCAGTGGTCCATTGAATGTGACCTCAAGAACAGTTTCCTCTGCATTCGAACTAGGATTCACCAGAGTAATCCCTTTCTGGAAAACTCTCAGTGCACAGCTCTTATGGATATTCCTTCGGTCACATGGGTGGCCCATGGCATAATTACAAACGTTGAAGAAACAGAATCCAAAGAACCAAAGAATTTACAAATTGATTTTCAGATTAACCACATGTCTATGACAAATATTCCGGAAGCCATATTCTGTGAGAGGACAAGATTTACTCTGGAGCTGATTCCAAAGCTTCTGCCAGATGTGTAAGACTACAAATTATAGACACTACAGCTTATTGAAATGTTGTATTTATGTACACTGTATTGTTTTATATGTATCCTTAGATTATAATCACATCTTTATACAATATTTGAATGCTTCATTATTGTTACACTTTATTTCATTTTCAGGCGCAAAGAGGATGCAATTAACAGTCTAACCAAAGCCAACAAACTTGTAAAAAATATCGCCATGGGCAGGAAAATCAACTGTGAAGGAGGTGCAACAGTTTGACATTTACTGCCATATTATAATGTTTTGCATATCTATATTTCAAACCCTACTATCAAAACTAATGATTTACTAGCCATCTTTTAAACAATTATCCATTCAAATGTAGTTTCATTTTGTTTAACACTGTCTTTTCTCAAAGGATGCAACATTTCAAAGCAGATGCCAGCCAGATTTGAGATTGACGGTTATCTCCCTTCTGGGTTTTCTGATCTAAACAACAGTCAGTCCAAAGCTATAAGAGAAGCACTGACCAACCCATTCACTCTTATCCAAGGACCACCAGGTTAGAGATATTTTTGGACTTTCTTTGGTTTCTTTGGCCTAAGGCTATTGCAATTTCCATTCCTTCCCTATTATATTACTGTTGTGCATTTTCACAGGGACTGGAAAAACTGTTGTTGGTGTCCATATTGTGTACTGGTTGCTCAAAAATATCCAACAGCTTTCTGCCACCAATTCAGAGAAGAAGAGAGCTGTTCTGTACTGTGGCCCCTCAAATAAATCAGTTGATGTTGTCGCAGGTACATTTTCTGTATAGCCAGACAGTGAGAACACTGTTTTCATTTGAGTCTCAGCATAGACGCCTTGAATAGAGAGGTGCATCAGTGTGAGTCGGATGTTTAGGGTCGAGGTGCTAATAGGAATAGGAGAAGATTGCGAACCAATTGCGTTTGATTAGATGTTGCTAGCTTTGTGGCTAAATACAGTGAACTGGACAAGTATGCAAAACAGCTGTGTACTTCATTCTAGCAGGAATTACGCAATTCACTTTCAAAGAAAATTACCTGACCAAAGATCACAACATAAACTTTTTTATATGAATGTGTTGCAGGTCATCTCCTAAAACTTCAAAATCAACTCAGACCTCTCAGAGTCTACAGTGATCAGACGGAGATGTTGGAATTTCCTTACCCAGGCTGCAATCTGAAGCAGTCACGCAATTCAAAAAGAGGCGAAAAACCCAACACAGAGCTTAGGTATTTGCCAAATACTGTCCATCTATCACTTATTTTAGTGTAGATACAACTGCCGATGTAATATTCATGTGTTTATCAAATCTAAACCTTGCTTTCCACTAACAGATGTGTGTTGTTTTTGTTGAATTATTAGTTCCATTGCACTACACCACTTGATTCGAAAAGATGGCAACCCATATTCCACACAAATATTAGCTTTTGATATGAAAATTAGAAGAGGAGCTCAATTCACTGATGAAGAAAAAAAACTGTATGTATGGCTCATTAACTACAAATCTCTTTTTGATTCTATTTTATTGTTTGTTGTTTGTTAGAAATAGTTTGGAAACAATTGTATTGAAATGAAAAGCTTAAAGTACAAATAATTTTTAAAACATTTAAAAATTAATTTTTTTAAGCTACAGAGAAACCCTCCAAAAGGCTCGAAAACATGAATTATTGCAGCATGATGTCATCTTGTGCACTTGCACAGCAGCCTCACACCCTGCCTTAGCTGATGCCCTCGACTTCAAACAGATCATCATTGATGAATGTGCCATGGCAACTGAACCTGAAGCCTTTATTCCACTAGTGGCTCATAAGCCTGAGCAGGTGAGCTCCAAAGCAATGTTCTTTTTATACAAACCCTGATTTGGATATTAGCACTTTCATTTCATTATGTTTGCACTGAACAAAGATGCAACATATTTGAATCCACTTTTATGTTCTTAATATCCTACTAATTTAATGTTGTAGATTGTTCTTCTGGGCGATCATATGCAGCTGCAACCTGTAGTCCACTGTGATGTGGTGGCGCGATTGGGAATGAGTAAATCTCTTTTCGAACGTTACATGGAGAAAGCACTCTTGCTTGACACTCAGTACAGAATGGTAATAAATTAATAAATAGCTATTTCAATAATAAAAGAAATAGCTCTAATACTGTATTTGTAATATAACATTTCTGTCTGATGCTGTTTTTTGCTTTCGAAAGCTGTCTATAAACTGCTGTTCATTTTTTTAATTTTTACTAATATATATAGTTTTTATTCAATAATAGTATTTTTTATCTAGTGATATTTAACAATGATCTAAACAGCAGTAGTTTCACTTCATTCAAATTTAATTTCTCCATTGCATATATTGTCTCTTTCAGCAAGAAGACATTTGTGCATTTCCATCTAAGGAGTTCTATGAAGGAAAGTTAAAAACTGGAACATCACCCAAACCAAGTCTCTTCCTCAGTAAATCAAAGCAAACACGCATAGTTTTTGGCCATGTTGAAGGAAAGGAGAAAACTCTGGTGGTCTCGAATGAACGGGGGAATGAAAATTCAAAGGCAAATTTGGAGGAGGCAGAAGAAGCGGTAAGAGATAAGTGTAGTACATTAAATAATGTGTATATATTTAAGTATATATTGTACAACATTGTATAGTATATGCTGTACAGAATTGTTGTTGTTGTATACATTGTAAATTAGACTTTAGACTAAGCTTTAAATATCCACAGACGCTAATGTAGAACCCTCCAGATGATCATCATTAGCTGCTACTAATTTTGTAATTTTGTCTCGTATCATATGACTCCATCTATATTTTCATAACAACGCAAGCTAAATCGTACTTGGCGCCATCTTGAGATTACAAACGGCCACTACGACTAACAAAATGGTTAAAATATGGTCTCAAAAGAGAAAAAACTAATATTTAACCTGGCACAACGGTGGCTTCGTCCATCTTTAAACGCATCCGTCCAAATAAAATGTAAAACATGACAGCCGTTTCTAAATAATGGTCAAATGCTGTGTACATTTTGTTATTTTCACAAAACACTGATATTAATAAATGTACTTACCTAATAACTCCGAATGATGCCGAGAGCGTTAGATTTACGCTCTTCTTCCAGCTTCTCCTCAGTCGATGCCGTTGTTCGGCAGAATTGGCGGTAAATTCAAATTTCAAACTACTACAGATATAATAAAAAAAACTTTTTAATTTAAAAATATAATTAATTACAAATATTCTTAAATACATAGCTACAGTACATGAAGATGCGTCAAACGTCTTAGGTACAGAAAATAAAATATATAAATAAAGAAATAATTTAAATGTCGAAGCCCCGCCCATTTTTTCCACAAATAATTTATTGTTCTAAATTCAAAATTCCACCTAAGAATATATATTATTGAATTATATATCAATTTATTTCAAAATGTCATCAACAGGTGCGGATAGCTATTCTTTTGACTGAGGCTAGGATAAAGGCAATAGACATTGCCATTCTCACACCATACAATGCTCAAGTGGCAAGTATTAAGGAGTCCCTGTTTGTTAAGGGTATGAGTGACTTCACAGTCAACACCATCATGAAAAGTCAAGGTAATAACATTTTCACAAATGCCGTTTTACAAGAGCGGCACAATGAACATCAATAATCATGACCTTGTTTAAATATTACTAAAAATGTTAACACTGACCCTTGACGGAACATTAAAATTAACCATTATTTTGCTCTCTTTTATGGTTTTT
Organism: Sinocyclocheilus anophthalmus; assembly: GCA_018155175.1. Taxonomy (NCBI): domain Eukaryota; kingdom Metazoa; phylum Chordata; class Actinopteri; order Cypriniformes; family Cyprinidae; genus Sinocyclocheilus; species Sinocyclocheilus anophthalmus. The sequence continues at coordinate 135,333 of JADLZN010000610.1, read as the reverse complement.
AAGGCACAAAGTAAAGATACAATGTATTCATACTTTATAAATTGTGTGTATGGCTGCATGTTTTGACAATGGCATGTAGTTATTGTTTCTGAATTGATTATTTCTGATCTTTTTTCTTTTGTTTCTTTGGCCACAGGAAGTGAATGGAAATATGTCATCATGTCGACTGTGTGCTCTTGTCCCAAATCTGACATAGAAACACAACCAACCAAATCCTGGATAATAAATCGACTTGGATTCATCAAGGACCCACACCAAGTTAACGTGGGCATTACCAGGGCACAAGAAGGCCTGTGCATCATTGGTTAGTTACACTGTCTGGGATTGTGGGAGTCTATAATATGTGAATGATTAGATAACCTGAACACCTGCAAGTTCTTTGAATAATGCAAAACAATGCACACATCACATTTTTATAATATTTATATTTATATATAATATTGAGTTTATAATAAACGCCAAACCTCCTTTTAATTGTCTACTTTATGTATTTTATTATTATCAACAGTTTTATGTTTGATGCTTGGATTACAGTGCCATAATTCTGCTATTTTGGCAGGTAATGAGAACTTGCTGCGGTGCAGTGCGTTGTGGAGAGGACTTCTGGATCATTATAAGGAGAAAGGATGTGTAGTGAATCCCGCCCGGAACATCCAGGTTCAAAAACCCACTAGAAGTCTGAGAATGAAGAAAACTGCTAGAAGATGATGTGCTTCATGCAGTTTTATTTTTGTAGCTACATTTGCTTTATAGCCGTGTTAAATGTGCACTTATATACTCTACACATTACTTTGTGAAATTTTTGAAAAATGGACACCAGGGAACATTGCATCATCAGATCTGTTGGATACTGGTGCTATACATTAATATAATCATAAAATAACTGCTCTTGAATGGCACTTTAGTGTACATTAACTTTTAATTAAATATTAAACGTCTTTAGTCTGTTTTAGTCTTCTTGGAAATTATATTGTATTAATTATATTTTAATTTCAGCATTGTTGCTAAGTTTCAAGTCTGCATTACTGAAACATAAATTTATAAAGAAGAAAAAACATTTAGCATTAAATTTGTTAGAACAAATCTTAATTTTGCACATCTATAAATACATTTAAAAAACAAAGATAAAGTGACATTTCTGTCCATGTAATTATGAAATATAAAAATGAAGGACATTTTTATTCACCTCAATCTTCAAATCAATTTTACTGCAACAGCAGACTAACAGTAGACTATGACTATTGCAATGTTAATGTTTGACCACTTAGAGGTGCTGCACTAGCATATATTATAAACTAATTGTAAGGCAATTAGTAACTGTGTATGACATATTTTTAGATGTTGTTGAATTATTTGTATACTGTTTTCTGTTGTGTCTATGAGTGTATAATTGTAATGCAAGAACCTGAATGTTCTGTATTTATTTGTTTGCATGTAAAAAGATGTATCTGTGAATGTAATATATTTCATAATTTATGTTTACTGTGCAGCTCATTACATAATTTGCACAACTGTCGATACGGGTGTTCCGACTTTAGATTGTAGGTCTAAGGGAATAAGAGGTAACATTTAGTTTGTAAACAATTTGGGAAAGGTGATGGTGGCAAGAAACCAAACGTCCAACAAAATACTGCCAAAACCAGTGGAATTTATTGTACAAACGTAAAAGGTTAAATAATAACGAATTAATGAAAAAAACATATAATCACATTTAATATTTACACATAAAACAAATATCAACCCAATGGAAATGAAAGGCAGCGGCGCCAAAGAAAATAAATATTATAATAATAAGAAAATAATATAACAAAACCCAAAACTAACTTACAATGAAACCTCTAACCTAACTCTACATATATATATATATAATATAAAAAAAAAAAAAAAGAAAAATCTATATAGATATACTGTATAATATAAAATCTTCAAATCGTTTACGATTCTCTAAACTAAACTAGACTCTCTAAACAGAAACCATTCCAGTCTGTAGATATGAGGCTGTTGTGTGTGTACCAGGTAATTTCAACTAATCTGTAAGATATTAATTTCACAGTGTAAACAGTTTCAGTGATTATAATGGGAGTTTTTGAAAGTGGTTGAAATCTGGCTAGACTGAAGTCGAGGATAATGTTCATTGATTGTGTAAATGTTCTTTACTCTCTTTCTGTACAATGAAAGTGTTATGATTTTAGCTTAACTTACAATGTTTTTTTTATTAAATTCATGTTAAATACAAAGACAGTCATATTAAAAATATTTTATGGCAAGACAACCATATCTGGTACTTAAGTAAAAAGATGAGTTTTATGCATAGTTAATGGATTGCACTTACATTAGGCTACTTATCGCCCATTCTGTAACTAACATGATCTATAAAAGTGCACAAACATTTAGGCCTTTTACTTTTTATGGCCTTAAATTTGATGCAACTAAATTTAAGACTTTATAAGACTTTTTAAGGACCCATCAACTTTTTTTTCCCACTCACTGAAAGTTTCATCTGTCTGCGCGCCGCTCTCTGCTCTCTTCACTGCACGCACGACTGAACGTAATAAGTAGCAACAGTTAACTGTAGTAGTGCCATAGGACACAAACAGCTCTACTGAGCTGAGCTCGATGTGCCTGACATAAATTTGATTTTATTAATTTGCATTTAGTCATTTAACAGACGCTTTTATCCAAAGCGACTTACAAATGAGGACAATAGAAGTAATCAAAACCAACAAAAAAACAATATCATACGCCTATGACATTCTCGGTTAGCTCAGCAGTAAACGTATAGTTTTTAAGACTTTATCATGTAGCATGTAGATACCATATGAATATAGCAATTAGTGGTATTGCCATCTTATACAGTCCTCTTTAGTATGTGTCCATTGCTGTTGGGCTGTTTTCATGAGTTTGTCTCGCTGTTTGGATTCTCACCTTTGCACTTTTTAAATGTAATAAGTTTTCTTCACTGTCTAAAAATTAAATTTGTCATCACCTTTCTGCACTTCTTTCTGTAGTCTCAGGAGAAGCAGGTGCTCACCAAGGCCCAGGAGATCAACAACAACTACAGCAAGATGACCGAGGACAAACCTAACCGCAAAATGTAGCTGATTCAAGAAAATCGCATGGCCCACCCAGTTCCTATTGCATGTTGTTTTTCTGAAGTAACAGGCTTACATCTGTACTTTACTGTCAGTAAAAAAGAGAACTAGTTCTTTTTCCTTCCTGGTTGCTACAAAACAGTTCATGTTTATTTAACTTGTATTACACTGTCTCTCTTTTCTTTGTCAGGAGCTTCATGCTGCAGAAGTCTGTAAGAATAAGCAACTTCACACTGAGCTCTCTGGCTGAGGACACTCAGAGCCGTGAGGCGTGCAATCATGACTGCATTTGGAGAATATTTCATTCTCTGGCCACACTGTCTAAAGAGGTCATATCAGACTCACCTTATCAGTTTTCCTTATCAGTAAACGTCTGAGCATATAAAAGCATCCCACATACACTAAGTGGACAAAAGTATGTGAGCACCCAAACACCACACCCATACGTGCTTGTTGTTGATTGTTTAATTTCAGAAGCATGGGCATTCATAGGCAGTTCATCCTTCCTAACAACTGCAGTTCTTCTGGGAGTCAGTGTTCCAGTTCTTCTCAAAGGTATTCAGGTCTGGAATTTGTGCAAACCAAGATCTTTCACGTTTCTTAATGGACCTAGACTTATGTGATGCTCCTAAATCAACAACATCCGTTGATCCTAGAACGAAAAGTCTTCTCCCTCTCCCTAAACTCAACCTTTACCAAAAATTGTGGCTAAAATCTGAGGACAGTTGATAAGAATGTTGCTCAAACTCCAGTCCTGAGCCAAACCCTTCTACCTATATTTCTAAAGTCTGATTGGCTGATGTTGATCGAGGAACATGCCCTACTTGGCAGAATTGCAGTCACCTGCTTTGTGCACAAGGACTTTGTCATGCTGAAACATTGATTGAAACTGTTGAACAATTCTCGAGGATATCATTGTATGGAGTAACACTAAGATTTGTAATTATTTGACTAGTCAAATGCATTTATTAGTGAGAGGTGTCCACATACTTTGGCCATGAAATTGATCTGCCTGCTGAAAAAAACAACAACTTAGATTAGCCTAAATTCCAAGATTAACTTGTTTTAGATTGGCACTGCTGGTAAATTACTGACATGAGCTAATTAAGATGATTGTTGTTGCAGCTAGACCTGCATGAAATTGTCAAAACATACCTTATTTGTAACCAGCAAAAACCATGACTGTATCCACATTTACACTGCACTTTTTAGGATATGATTCATTCACGTTGGTAGTTTAGATGAATTTCAAGGCTCACATACTCGGATTTATTGGTTTGTTTTTCAGTGACCTGAAAGTGGAATGTCTATGCAACATGCTGCTAAATGATTACTAAAAAAACATTTAAAATAAGATTATTAAAGCACAAGTTCGTAAGAAGGTGTCTATCATTTTTGCAACTGAGGGAAACTAAGAATGCATCCAAGAGATTATTTATGTTGGCAGCACATCAGGCTTTTTTAGATTAACATTATTTGCTGTTGTTTATCACACTCAAAAGCAATTTAGTATCTGTGAAGTTTCTGTCTCTTGCAAGTTTTTTGATCGTCTATGACTAAGTGTCTAATTAGGTATTGAATATGGAAATTCTTGACCCAGTAGTTTCTGAATATAGTTTCTAAACCATTAGGACTAGTATTGCTCTTGATAAGATTATACTCTCAATTACTAAAACAATTATAAAAGCTCAGTAAAATGGATGTGTTTGCATTCGTGTCATTGTGTGTCTAAGGCGAACACTGGCCAAAGTGTGACAGAAATTACAGATAAATGAAACTTAAGCTGTTTTGTTTGTTTAGATAAGCTAGACAAACTAAGGACACGTTGCAGCAAAAACATTTGTTGTGTGTGTGTGTGTATCTCCTGGGTTCTTGTAGGTAGGCGGATCTGAAAACACATCTAAAAGTACACAATTATGACATTCCTGGGTCCTAAAGTCAGTGACAGAAGAATAAGAGATAACGGGACATGCACCGGTTGCAGACGTGATGTAAAACTGTTTTGTTTGTGTCAAATTTTAACTTTAAATAGTATGGCACTGAAAGGGACTGGACAGGCGGTAGATGAATAATTATTAACACTTCAAATACACATGATGTCAGTCCTCAAGATACCATTAAAGCAGTTTTATTGACCTGATTTGTTTAATCATTTGTGTACCATTCCAGTCTAGTCACTTCAGGCATGTTTATTTTCAACATATAAAATCATGTGCAATAACCTGAAGTCTTTCTTTACAGTTCTGTGCAGGGGAAGTTTTTGAATAAAAAATTTTTTTATTTGGTTGTAAGGATTATTAGTAAGTATAATAGTAATAAAATGTTGTAATGTCCTAGTTTTGTATCTCTGGGTATCCTTTTAAAACGTCTAACAGGAAACAACTTACGTTAAGAGTTGCTTGTCAGTTTGTAGATAAAAGGGCAGGGTTAAAGGGATAGTTCACCCAAAAATGAATGGCAACCACCCAATTGGTGGTTGCCATTGACTTCCATAGTAGGGAAAAAAAATACTATGGAAGTCAATGGCAACCACCAACTGTTTGATTACCAGCAATCTTCAAAATATCTTCTTTTGTGTTCGACATAAGAAAGCAACTCATACCGGTTTGGAACGACATGAGGGTGAGTAAATGATGACAGAATTTTCATTTTTGGGTGAACTATCCCTTTAAGCTCTGTCTGTTTGCTTCCTGTGGTTTTCATCAGTATTGAAACTGAAAGCTAAAACTGTTTGCACTTTTCAGTACAAGCACACTGTGCTGGAAGAGAAAAGTTATTCTTTAATTAGGAAGGGAGTGACTTATTCAGCATCTCTCAGCAACATCTCTATAAATTGTTTAAACGCCTCTTGATGCAGAGCGGCTGAATCATCCAGTGTTACAGGAAGATTGTGACATATTACTAAACTTTTGGGATGAGAAAGAAAATATGAAGGTAAGATGATTTTATGCATTACTAATTAATGTTGCCAGATTCATTTGTGTACAGTATATTATTTAATGGAAAATAATTCATGAAGCTATGGAAAATTATTTTTATCTGTGGAATTCAAAAGCTTGTAGTTTCAGTCATCATTTACTTTAATTGCTTCTTTTTTTCCATACAGTAAAAGGTGAATAGAGACCAGGTCTCTATTTCTGATAAACATCCCCTTTTGTGTTACACAGCTGAAAGAAAGTCATACCCAGCATGACTAGTGTAATAATCCATTACTAATCCATTTTGGTGACCGCTTTTCTTAAATCAGCTCTATGTAACTTTTTCTGTGTTCAAAATTTGCAAAATGTATATAATGAGCGAGTACATCATGAATTCATCTTCCAAACCACGTTTTTGTCTTATTCCGAATCACTACGGTACGTCGGTACACTTATAATAAGTACTTATATTCGGACTATTGTAGCCTGGTCACTGCTGCGGAGGAACACATACCTGCGTGAATCGCCAGAGACATAAACTTAGAGAAGTAGCTCCGGTTGGAATGTACTTCCGCGGGATGTGTGCAGTTCTGTTTATTAACTGCTTGAGTTCCAAAAGTTACATAGTGCTGCTTTAAGAGACGGTGTCATGAAGTTATTGTTATAAGCTTTAATCAGCAGTTTATGTCAAATACAGATAAGTAGTTGTGTGATTGTGCTTATTGTGTCATAACAGCACTTGCATAGTATTTGTTTTTGCATTTATATTCATCTAAATGTCAAAGTTGTGTTGGCAGGCTGATAATTTTTTAATTACCATGCCTTTTATAAAAAACGTGAATTACTGTATGTAAAGATATGTTTCTTACAGCTAATGTTCATTAAGTCTGAAGGCTGAAAATGTTAACTGATCAAAATTAGAATGCATAATTACAATAACAAAATAAGTTGTAAATGGACGTTGTGAAATCTTATTCTAATTGCAAATGATTTCTTTTCACAGGGCTTTCGTGTATTCTAAATCATGGCTCTTGCAGGAAATCATCATTTTCTTCAAACGTTAAAAACGAGGTTCAGTCTGTGTGTCAGATGTAATAAATGCTGTAAAAAACACAATGAGATTTCATTCTCACTTAACCAGGTCATCCATGACTGTTCCGAAGACATCTTGCTGATCAAGCGGAAACGTAAAAATTCAGTGTGGAGGCCTGTTGCCCACCGGCCAGGCCGTCCCAGACCTGGCAAGTATGTTGTTTGTCAGTACTACACTAAAGAAACTGGATGCAAGCAGCATGGAAGTAGATGTACCTTTGCTAGGAGCTCAGAGGAAGCAGCGCTGTGGAACGTCATGAAGCATGAAAAACTGACAATTCCTAAGATTGTGAATATGACAAAACAAAATCAAAGGACACCACAGTCAAAGTCTCGAAGGAAAGGAGGGCAGTTTGCCTGCACATTATGTCAAGTCCACTTCCCGAAAGCTGAGAAACTGATGAACCACTGTTTCACTGTGAAGCACAGGAGACTGATCTTTGATGAGACCTCTCAGACTTGGAAGTACAGAGATCCGCCACCAACATACAAGGACCTGAAATTGTGTGGAAGGTATTTATATGAAGTGTGACATGCCATTAGATGTTTGCTTGTGTCAAAGTAAGATAAAGCAGCCTATAAAACCTTCTCCCATAGATCCCTAGTATGCGAGTATGGTGATAACTGCACAAAGGCGCACAGTCAAGAGGAACTTCGTGAATGGCAAAAGAGAATCAAGGCTTCACGAAAAAGAGCCAGAGATGCAGCCGAGATGGGTCTACTGTCCTATCAGGACAAGCTTTTGGAGGAATACAGACACAGCAATGACAAGAAGATGATTGTAAGTGGGCCGTTCAGTAATGAACAATGTTTAATGTCATTAGTGAGTAACGCTCTTGGACAGTATCCCAAATGTTGCCAGACCTTGTGTTATATATGCTAACAAATACATTTTATTGGCTCATGCAATTTTTTTATTATATATTTACAACCCAAGCTTGAATATAATTGTGGATTTTTTAAACAGTGATTGAATCAATATTCCTGCAGGTCAGCGACACCCTTCCTGATGTTTCTATCAGCTGTGACACAGATATAGACAGTGTGTATGTACGGAAAAAGGGAATTCAATGTACATGGAATTTTACCATTATTTCTAAGGTTTGTATTTAACACATATACAAACGTTTGTCTTAAATTTCCAAAATAGTAAAAATAGTTATGATGACAGAGTTGGTTTAGTTACAATATTGTAGTACTAGTTACTGATAATACTACTAAATTTGCTCTTAGTTTTAAGAATGATGGGGTTCCACTCAGCAATGGTTTATACTTCTTGATCAGTTAAACGATGAAAGTAATTTACTCTTAAATCCCAAAGTGTATAATACATAATCCAGTTTTTTTAGATCTGTAATCTGCCAAGCACCTATGTAAAGTTTTTAGACCGCTGAAAGTGTGTCAGTAGTGTCAGATAGCCTCTGCAAGTGACATTGATCTGCATTTCCAAACTGACTTAAATCCCTCCAGGAACCTCTAGAAGTTATTGCTTTACTCAGAAGGGAACTGGGGGCGACATTCAGCCTCAGTAAAGACCCCCATGAGGAACGGACATATTCCACTAGTGCTTGGCTTAAAAAGAACCAAACCGGTAAAGATGAACTATTTCTTACAAAACCTTTAAAGAAATCTTATGACATGCTTTTACTAATACTTATTAATTGTTAAACTGCCAAGCTCACAAATCACTTTCACCTAAATTATGATTTGTTTCTGCAGCGTATGAAATCCCAGTGTTCTTCAAATCTGACCATCCAGGCTTGTATGAGCAGTGGGTAGTGTTTGACTTCAACACGAGACCTGTACTACGACAAAAAATCAAGGTCAGAGTTGGAGAGGATGAGTGTAAGGGAACATCTGTCACGACCCCAGCACCTGAGGTTCCCCTAGAAAAACAAGAGTCTGCCAGGAATCTTGAGCCCTGGAATGAGGAAAGCCTGGAAATCATTCCTTTCTTTGAAAGAGAAGAGGCAGAGAGAGAGCTGATAAACAGATACAAGCTCATCATGATAGATGAGAGGAACAGTGTGATTAACCGTGACAACTACAAACACAGCATGCACAATTTTTTATATCAGGAGGAAAAGGTCGAAGGTGAACTGCTTACCAGGTATATACATAAATATATTTCATAGGTGTAAATCCAATACTTGACAATTGATAACAATTCTAATGTTCTCTCCCTATCCCAAAATATTTCCAGGCTGAATCTACGAGGGACTGCGCAGTTGCAAAATTGCCTGTCTGATGACAGGTTTGGTTTAAAATGTGCTTATCCCGGGACACTTCTTGCTGCTGTGCCTCTGTCTCACACACTCACTCCTGATGCTCCTCAAGGTTTCATAGTGAAAAGACACACAATCAGATCTCTTGTTCATGTTGTGAAAAACAACGAATATCTTGGACCTATTTATGAGGCTGAATTTCTGAAAGACACTGCCACAGAGACACAATTACTTTTGCAGCTTTCCAAGCAATGCTGCACTGATTTGAACCTGCAGAATGGACAGCAATGTGAGATGGAAGTCCAGTTCCAGCTAAATCGTCTCTGGTTCTGTGAGATGCACAAGGCCATTGATGATCTCCCCAACTTAGACAAAGTCTTGCCTGATCTGAAAAACAACAAGTTCTGTATTTCTTCCCAGGCAGATACAGGAGAGTTAAATGAGAAGCAGCAAGCAGCAATGAACTTTGTTCTGGGTGTAACAGGCAATAAAAGCAGCATCCCACCTTTGTTGATTTATGGACCTTTTGGAACAGGGAAAACTCGAACCCTTGCAAAGATGACCCAAGTTCTTGTGCAGCAACCACAGAACAAAATCCTGGTTTGCACACACACAAACAGGTAAGGAATCACAATTGACCCTTCAAAAAGACCCGTCCCCCTTTGTCTGATTTGTTTGTCGGACATAATGGTGGATTCGGCATTATGATTGGTCAGATCGCTTGTCAATCAAACTCCTAGCGAAGAGTGAATTCAGTGGCACTTCAGATTATTACTCCACATGAGTAGGTCATCCTTCAGCTCAGAATAATATGAATTTCCATGCTGGTTAGTGCTTGTTTGTTTCTGGCCTAGCACAGTTAAAAAGTCTTGTGGCAACACTGGCACACTAACATCCAAAACACAGCACAGTCTTTTCAACAGGGAAATGGCCTTTTTATAGGCCTATACATTTTTTTAAATTGCATTCCTCTAGCTCAAACAGTAGAGCAAGGTGCAAACAATGGCCAGGTCATGGAATTGATTCCCAGGGAATGTGTAAACTGATCAAATGCATACCTTGAAGGCACCATGTTGGAACGAGTGTGTCTGCAAATTTAATTGTTGAATTCAATCATTGTAAACTACAGTTATTTCTCTTTTTTTCTTGATACAGTTCTGCTGATCTTTATGTAAAAGGTCATTTTCATGGATATGCAACTGTTCATCATGAAGCCAAACCTTTGAGAATCAAGGCAAAGGAAAGCAATCCCAGATCTACTGATACCATCACTCTACAGTACTGCCATTTATCCAGAGATAGCAATCAGTTTGAGTTTCCTGATAAAGCTGTTTTAGATTCCACAAGAATCATCATAACAACAACTGCTGTGGCTCGTTTCTTCCATGACATGAAGCTCCCTGAAAACTACTTCAGCCACATTCTGATTGATGAAGCTTCTCAGATGTTGGAGTGTGAGGCTCTTATGGCACTGGGCTTAGCAGGTAAAAATACACGTGTTGTTTTAGCAGGAGACCACATGCAGATGGGACCCAAGCTCTTCTCTGTGAAACAAGACAAATGCTCAGAACATACTCTGCTTAATCGCCTCTTCTATTACTACCAAGCTGAAAACAGTGACATTGCCAAACAAAGCCGAATCATTTTCAATGAAAACTTCCGTTCCACAAAGGACATTGTAAATTTTGTATCAACACATTTTTATGTGGGAAAGAGTGATGTGATCAAGGCTAGAGGAGGTGTGCCTCCTCATCCACACCAACACGCCTTGCAGTTCCATCATGTAAGAGGAGAATGCTGTTTGGACCCAACAAGCATGTCCTGGTTCAATCCAGCACAAGTTCTAAGTGTCGTTGACATTGTGCAATATATATTGGAGCAATGGCCTCAGGAGTGGGATGGTAAAGATCCGGAATCAATCTGTGTCCTTTCTCAAGGCAGACAGGTATCAAACCTATTTTTGTTACCAACTTAATTTGCTTTAAATAATAGCATTCTGCTATTGTATTAAATTTATGTCAGTGTTTATACCAGATTCTTTTGCCTGTTTTGTGTTTCAGGTGTTTGAGATAAGGCAAAGACTGCGTCAGCTTGGACTGCCCCGTTTCACTGTGGAGAATGCCGAAAATGTGCAAGGTAAAGATGATCCATTACTCAAATGTAATACTATGCCATGATTATGTTCAAACACACTAGTATTAATGCTTGTGATTTACAGAGCATACTGCCTTTCCCTATATTTTTCAGGAAAACAGTTCAGAGCAATAGTGATTTCCACTGTGCACACCAAGGACAGCTTATTGGAGACGAACCGGACCTGTCTTGAATTTTTCAATGACACACGAGTGCTGAACACAGTTATGACAAGAGCCCAGTCTCAAATATTTGTTGTTGGAGATGTAGCTGCACTTTCTTGCCAACAGTTCGGTACATGCTGGAGACTATGGAGATCGTACATAGAGGATTGCGTCAACAAGGGAAGTGCCCATAACTTTACCTTGGATTCTTTGAAACAAGATCTCCTTGAGATATCTGAGCTCTGCAGAAGTGAGGATGAAGAGAGCAGCGATAGTGACTCAACTACATCTGAAATACCAGACACAGAAGACCCAATACTTCAAGAGCTTCTTGATGAGAGCAAAGACATCAACATTCCATTGACAGAGGAGGGCTTGTTTCCAGTTTTTCAACATGAGCAATTTGTCAGTAGTGTTAGCAACCAAATTGCAGAAGTAGAAGAAGAGCAACTGTTGACTAACTCTATCATACGCAAACACTGTGAGCTGGTCATAGAGTATTATGACCGTGGCTATGCAAGACCACTTAATGAGCCCACTCTGAGAATTGATATCAAGGGTAGAAAGAATATTGGACAGGCGTTCCCTGGAGACAAGGTAACAGTGAAGATCCTGAGTGAGACATCAAATCCTCCCATGGGAAAAGTGATCAACATCCTTGAAAGTGCGGATACTGTCAAAGAATTTGTCTGCACCCTTGAAAGATATGACAATCAGGTGATGACGCCTATCAACAAATGCATCACCAAAATTTACACACCATTTTCAAAGGACAAACCAGACCACGTTGCTGTAAGAAATCCAGAGAACCGCAAAGTAAAGCGTTTCATCAAAATAAATGAAGAAGCACGTAGAAAATATCTCTTCGTTGTCAGAGTCCTTACGTGGAGAAAGACTGGCGGTATCCCCTTGGGGACAGTTGTGGAAGTGTTTCCCAAAATCACAACTTTAGATAATGGACTGAATATACTCAACATAGAATATCAGTTGAGGAGAACATTTTCGTCATCTTTGAGAAGTCAGATGCAAGACATTCAAGGTCTCAATTTATTTAATAAAGGACGAAGAGATTTTCGCATGCTCCCAACATTCACCATTGATCCTGCTGATTCACAAGACCTTGATGATGCAATCAGTGTACGGGATTTAGGTGAATGCTATGAAATAGGAGTTCACATTTCTGATGTTGCAAGTTTTGTGGCTAAAGACAGTGAACTGGACAAATATGCAAGACAGCTGTGTACTACATTCTATCCCAGTGGGAAGGAGCCAATACACATGTTCCCTAAAGAACTGAGTACCAATTTCTTCAGTTTAATCCCTAACCAAGACAGACGAGCCATCTCCTTGATAATTCAAGTAGATACTAAGACACACTGCATAAAGGAGAGTTCATTTTGGAAGTCTGTCATTCGCTCCAAGAAGAAATTTTCCTATGATGAAGCTGAGGACATCATTGAAAATCATCAGAATTCTGACCAGCTTGAAATCTGCCTTGTGAAAGCATGGACCTTTGCTGAGGTCCACAGGAGATTGAGAAAACAGGACGACTGCTACTACAAACAGCCAGATGAAGACGTGACTTTGGGAAGAAGACAATCTCACCTAATGGTGGAAGAGATGATGATCATGTTTAACCACATGGTTGCTGAACGTCTTCTGTTTGATGAAACAACAAGGAGCATAACTCCACTGAGGTGCCAGGACAGGCCAAACAGTGAAAAGCTTACTGACCTTTTTGACAAAAATGCCTCCTTGATTCCACTATCAGTTCACTTCTCAAGTCAAGTTCATGAGTGTGTGTCTCGTGAACTGAATAACCAAGGTTTGATCCACCGCAGAGCCATGACAAACCCTGAGGCTTGTATTTCTGATTCTGAAACCTTCCCCATATTAAAATCTGTTTTGAGATGCTTGAAGACAGCAGCAGAGCAGAAAAATATCTACGAAATAATTGACTTTATTGCAACTGATGAGATTCACCCCCAACTTCTCCCTTTTGCTGTTGCATTTAGGAGACTGTTTCACAAATCATGTATTGTGCGGTCAAACTCAACACATGTCTCAAGAATTGGGCACTATGATTTAGATCTTGACAGCTATACATGGGCGTCATCTCCAATCCGCCGATATGCAGATGTCATTGTGCAGCGTCTTCTTCATTCTGTGATTGGCAAGACAAATGTTAGGTACACAGCTCATGACATTGACCTGTCTTGTATGGAATTTTCCAGGAAAAACGACCAACAGTCAGCATATGAGAGGAAATCTAATGCTCTACGTTTTGCATTACAACTGTCGACCCAAAGCGAAAGGAAGGTGGCCTACATTGTGGAACTCAATGCATCAGGGACAAACTTCAGATTATCCTTCCCACTTAACAGAACCTCAATATCAGAAAACTTAGACATTATGTACAGGGATCTTCAGTTGGCAGATCAACCACAGTTTGATGAAACCAACAACTGCATGATCTTGAAATGGGTGCGAAGGATATATTCATTCTCCAATCCTCACATCCTTGCTGAAGTGAAACAGCAAACTCCAAACTCAGTCATGGCCTATGTCTCTACAAAGACCTGGAAATGCCTAGCAGCTGCTCTTAGAGAGGAAAATTGGGACAGATTTTTTCCCTTGATTGAGGAGCTTGACGTCAGCTCAAGAATCCATGCAAGACAATTCAATGAAAGACTGAGAAATGCTAAAAGTTCAGAAAAATCTGATCCCATGCATGCTGAGCATTATGCCGAACTGTCAATGAGAATAAAGCCAGGTGAGGCAGTCAAAGTACAGCTAGGTACAGCCACGGTACGAGGACTAATGACACCAGCAATTCAGCTGTTTGTTGTGCATCCAAAATTTGAGATTTGTTTGGAGCATGTGAGAGATCCAATCAAGTGTTTTTCAAAATATGCATTCCACTCATCTAGGAATTCATACAAGACATACATGGATTATCAGGGAATATGGAAACCCATGTGTGAAATGGAGTCAGCCTCCAATGCTGTTGCTGAAAATGAGAGCATTCTTATTGAAGATGCAGCCCTGAAATGGGAAAACTCTAGTGAAAAGAAGCTTCAGGGTTACTTTCTTCTCCCACTTGACAAAAAATCTCAGTGGTCCATTGAATGTGACCTTAAGAACAGTGTCCTCTGCATTCGAACTAAGCTTCATCAAAGTCAGAGTAGTCCCTCTCAATGCACAGCTCTCATGGATATTTCCTCTATCACTTGGATGGCCCATGGCATAATTACAAAAGTTAAAGAAACAGGATCCAAAGAACTGAAGAATTTGCAAATTGATTTTCAGATTAACTACATGCCCATGACAAAAATTCCAGAAGCGATATTTGGTGAGACGACAAGATTTACTCTGGAGCTGATTCCAAAGCTTCTGCCAGATGTGTAAGACTACAAATCATAGATACTATAGCACCCTAAATGTGTGCTGTAAATATGTATCCTTTATTAATTATGAGTTTGTTTTATTTATTTTGCAGACGCAAAGAAAATGCAATTAGTAGTCTCACAAAAGCTAACCAGCTTATGAAAACTATAGCCATTGGTGGAAGAATCAACTCTGAAGGAGGTACTAAAGACTGACTGCCTCCTTATAACATCTTGCATTTCTGTATTTCAGACTGTCAGAACTAGTGATTTCCTAGCCATGTTTTCAAAATGATCTCTTCAAATGTAGTTTAACTAAATCTAAACTAAATCTCCTCAAAGGAACAACATTTTCAAGGGAGATGCCAGCCAGGTTTGAGATTGACAATTATCTTCCTTCTGGGTTTTCCCATCTAAACAACAGTCAGTGTAAAGCTATAAGAGAGGCACTGGCCAACCCATTCACTCTTATCCAAGGTCCACCAGGTGAGAGATATTTTCAGACTTTTTTGGTATCAATAAGGCCATTGTGCTTGATTTTCAGTCCTTTCATTTTAAATGAGTGTTGTGCATTTTCACAGGCACAGGAAAAACTGTTGTTGGTGTCCATATTGTGTACTGGTTGTTCAAGAATATTCAAAAACGTCCTGCCTCCAATTCACAGAAGACAAGAGCTGTTCTTTATTGTGGGCCTTCAAATAAATCTGTTGATGTCGTAGCAGGTAAATTTGCTGATAATTTCTTTTTGCTTTGCACTTTAAGAATGGAATACTTGTCAGTCCTGTGTTCCGTGTTTTCCTCCCCCTTGCGCTTTCCATGACCCAGTTTTCCCTCACATGCAATTATGTTATTGCTCCCAGGTGTTTCTTGTCATCCTCTCGTCATGTCTTGTGTATTTAAAGTGCTTCCTGTTTTTAGTTCCTGGTCCGGTATTGAATGTACGTCGATCCCCGTGTCTTACGTGTGATTCCGTTGGTGTAAAATAAAGTCTGTGATCATTTTGGATTCTCCAGCGGTCTCCTTGTTCCTCGCTCCTTGTTCCTCGCTCCTCACAGTAGGCACACCGTGACAGAATACCGGACCCGAACATAAAGTGAGCAGTGCCTTTTCTCCCCAATGTTTTTGATTTTCTTTGCTCTCCCCGCGATTATGGAGATCGCGGCACGCTTCATTGCACTAGCCCATAGAGATCTTCCCTTCGTCGAGTATGCCAGGGAGTTCTGCGGGCTCGCCGCGGCGACGGCTTTAGATGACGCCACCATCAACTCTTTGTTCTGGCACAGGGACAATTACCATCGCCCCGTGGACCTCCCACCACGGGAATAAGCTGGAGGGAAGGGATCCTCCGGTGTCTGGAAAGCGTCCGGCCCCAAGCCAGAACCAGCCCACTGTCTGCTCAGCAGACAAGCCTGCCGGCCGCCCGATGTCAAGAATCCGCCTGCCGGCCGATTTCAAGCCCCCGTCCCTGCTCTCCTCCACCTTCCGTCCATTCCGAATCAGCCCACCGGTTCGCCGTCATTCACCTCTACCAAAGAAGGAGGATGAGGAGAAAAAGACTGTTCTTCACCCTCATCCTAGCCCCAGAGCTCGCTCCAGTGTCGGCTCCAGTCCCAGAGTTTAGCCCAAGAGATGTCTCCGTCCGAGTTTAGCCCAGTGATGGTTTCCTGTCCCTAACTTTATCCCCAGCGAGGGTTCCCGTCCCGATTTTAGCCCAGAGAGGGCTCCCTTTCATGAGTTTAGCCCAGAGAGGGCTCCTGTCCCCGAGTTTAGCCCAAAAAAAGCTCCAGTCCCCCAAGTCAAGCCCAGGATGGACACAATTCCCAAGTTAAGTCTACGGAGGGCGTCTGAAACCAACATTCTCCCCAAGGATTTTTTAGGGGGGGGGGTTTAGTAGGGGTCCATCTGTGGAGGCCGGGCCGAGTGCAGAGGAACTCCTGAACTGCCTGCTCCGCCATGAACTTCTAGTCTGCCTGCTCCCCCATGAACTTCTAGTCTGCCTGCTCCCCCATGGCTTCCTAGTCTGCCTACTCCGCCATGGCCTCCTAGTCTGCCTGCTCCACCATGGCGCCCTGAACTGCCTGATCTGCCATGGGTCCCGGAATGGGTACCGCTCTGGAGGCCTGCCATCCCTTGTCTGTCCTGAGGGGCCTCCAGAGCACCCCCCCCCCCCTCCCCGTTTGGATGTTGTGTGCTGTGGATGGTTCCTTCCAGAGTGGGAGTCAAGGTCAGTCCTGTGTTCCGTGTTTTGTGTTTTCCTCCCCCACGTGCTTTCCATGACCCAGTTTTCCCTCATGTGCAATTATGTTATTGCTCCCAGGTGTTTCTTGTCATCCCCTCGTCATGTCTTGTGTATTTAAAGCATTTCCTGTTTTTAGTTTCTGGTCCGGTATTGAATGTATGTTGATCCCCATGTCCTACGTGTGATTCCGTTAGTGTAAAATAAAGTCTGTGATAATTCTGGATTCTCCTGCATTCTCCTCGTTCCTCGCTCCTCACAGTAGGCACACCGTGACAATGCTTGCCTAATATTTAGTTTTGTTTTGTTTTTAGAAAACAAGTGAAACAATGCATTACACAACAAATTTTTTTTGAAGTGTGCTACATTGTTGTCACATAACCTTATCACAATTGCATGTTTAATTCAGTAAATGGCACCTTTTAATAATAATAATATTTTGTGTTTTACTTATATTATATAGTCCATAATTTTTTGGCAAAAGTAGTAGATTATTCAGATATTATTCAGGAATTTTACATTTAATATGCACAGTAAATATTGCAGAATTAGTAAGAATGTGGTAGTATCTAGTATGCTATTCCATATAGCCAGTGATTGTCTTCAGTATGACATTTAGTTATGTGCCACTTGTAAAGCAGCAGTTACACAATTCAGATTTTAATAGCATCACATTATCAACATTACTGCACTTTAACAAATGTGTTGCAGGTCATCTCCTAAAACTTCGAAATCAACTTAGACCTCTCAGAGTCTACAGTAATCAGATGGAGATGTTGGAATTTCCTTACCCAGGCTGCAATCTGAAGCAGTCACGCAATTCAAAAAGAGGCGAAAAACCCAACACAGAGCTTAGGTATTTGCCAAATACTGTCCATCTATCACTTATTTTAGTGTAGATACTAACTACGAATGTAGTGTGTATGCATGACATGTATTGCTGTCATTTTATTAGCTCCATTGCACTTCACCACCTGATTCGAAAAGATGGCAACCCATTCTCCACACAAATACTCGCTTTTGATCTGAAAATTGGAAGAGGAGATGAACTCACTAAAGAAGAAAAGAAACTGTAAGTATTGTTTGGACACAATTTCATAGAAATTAAAAGCTAATTTAAAGTTCACAAAAGTTGCAAAACAGTTTTTTTGTTGTTGTTTTAAAGCTACAGAGAAACCCTCCAAAAGGCTCGAAAACATGAATTACTGCGGCATGATGTCATCTTGTGCACTTGCACAGCAGCCTCACACCCTGCCTTAGCTGATGCCCTCGACTTCAAACAGATCATCATTGATGAATGTGCCATGGCAACTGAACCTGAAGCCTTTATTCCACTAGTGGCTCATAAGCCTGAGCAGGTACTGTACGATTCCAAAACCATTTTTGTTTCAGACGAACACTTAAACCTGGACAGTAGCAGCATGGATTGGTTGTTTAACACATATTAAAGGTTACTGGAGGCTGTAGCTTAACATTCACATCATTATAGGTAAACCAAAAAGTGTTCTATTTAAATTATAATTGCATTGACCACACCTTGCATTACTGCTGAATCTACTTGTAGGTTCTTATCCTATACTAATTTCATGTTGTAGATTGTTCTTCTGGGCGATCATATGCAGCTGCAACCTGTAGTCCACTGTGATGTGGTGGCGCGATTGGGAATGAGTAAATCTCTTTTTGAACGTTACATGGAGAAAGCACTCTTGCTTGACACTCAGTACAGAATGGTATTGAATTATACTACTGTATTTGTTTCTAAACATGTATGTCAGTTACTGTTCTTTTTACTGTTCTTTAGATCATGGCAGCTCTGTTTTTTATTTTATTTTATGTAAACGTATAATTTTCAATCAGCAGTAGTATTTATTATCCAGTAAAATAAAACAATGATCTAAGCAATTAAACCACAGTAGTTCTATTTTTATAGTTAAAATTAATTAAAATTAAAATTTCTCCGTTAAATATCTTGTCTCTTACAGCAAGAAGACATTTGTGCATTTCCATCTAAGGAGTTCTATAAAGGAAAGTTAAAAACTGGAACATCACCCAAACCAAGTCTCTTCCTCAGTAAATCAAGGAAAACATGCATTGTCTTTGGTCATGTTGAAGGAAAGGAGAAAAGTCTGGTGGTCCGGACTGAACGGGGGAATGAAAATTCAAAGGCAAACGTGGAAGAGGCAAAAGAAGTGGTAAGAGCACTTTAATAGATTAATTTAAATGTATTTTTAGACTGTGTAAATTAAAATGTAGCCTATAATGTTACACACAAAACTCCTGCACACATAGCATAATATTCCAATATTTAATCGAAGGATTCCTCTATTATCCATATACATCCATAAAGGTCTGCTAAGCCCCAAATATGCACCATAGAAGCGCTCCTGATGATCACTAATATGGATATTTCACATGCTGCTGCTATTACTTGTCTTTAAAGGCCTTTCGCACCGCAGGAACCTTTTCATAGTACCAGAACTAATTGTGGAACTACCCACTTTTTGGCGTTTTCGCACCGCCGGAACTGGGAGCGATTTTAGTACCGGACTGCCTTTTTCGAGAACCAAATTAGCTCCTACTCCGGAGCAGGGTCTAACCAGCACAACTGGTACTAATCGTGACGTAAGTAGACATTTATGCCAAAACACCCCGCGATCGAAAACGCCCTCACCCGCCATGATTTAAAATGTTCATAAACATTGTGTCAACTTATTTCGCAAGTATGGAGAACAGCGATAGATGTACGGATGCTGAAGTGCAGGCACTTGTAGCAAATGTAGCACTGCCAGTTGTCGTTGGAGATTCTTAGTCCTCCTTTCCGTGCTTTCAATCGCTTTACGTATACGTCGACTTTCCATGTCCATTATTGTGAAACCCGCGAGACACAACAAACACACAGCTCCGATCACAGCGTCCTCCATCCTCCTGTTGTTAATGTTGTTCTTCTTTGTTTCTGTTGTTGAACGCCACGCACGAATGACGTCGCTGTCGACCGGCTTACGTCTCTTCACTGTCGGTGCGAATGCAACCCTTTAAATGGTACTGGGAAATAGTTTGCGCAAAATCGTCCCAGTACTTTAGTACTGTACATTTAGTTCTGGAACTGAAGCGGTGCGAAAGGCCCTAATCACGCCACGGTTTCTAAATGTTCATAACAAAACAAGCTAGAAAAGCTAATTGGCGCCATCTTGCGATTCAGAACTCTCACTGACTACAAAACGGTCTAAGAGGGAAAATAGTCATTTTAACCTGACATCAAGGTTATTCATCTTTAACATTTGCGGCAAATAATGGAACAAATACTGTGTAAATTCTGTTATTTTCTCAAAACATTGATATTAATAAACTTACTTACCAAATAACCCCATCTGATACAGAGAGTGTTAGATTTACGCTCTTCTTCCAGCTTCTCATCGGTCAATGGCGCTGGGCGGCAAATGTTGGCGGTTAAAAGTTTCCTAGGAGACGTAAGAGTCCTCCCAGCGGCGCGCTCTCTTTCGTAACATTCAAATTTCAATACGTTTTTGTCACGAATGGAAGTTATTGGAGATGTTTATATAATAGAAAGTACCGTTTAATTTAAGAAATGTATATTAAATGTGATAATTGTAATAAACTTCCTACAGGTGCGGATTGCCATTCTTTTGACTGAGGCTGGGATAAACACAAAGGACATTGCCATTCTCACACCATACAATGCTCAAGTGGCAAGTATTAATGAGCTCCTGTTTGAAAAGGGTATGCGTGATATCACAGTCAACACCATCATGAGGAGTCAAGGTAAAAACATTATTACAAATGCCATTTCACATCAGTGAGTCTACTAATGGCAGAGTGAACATTATTAAGCATGAACTTGTTTACCGGAACCCATGACGGTACATTAAAACTAACCATTATTTAGCTCTCTTTTAGAAATTAGAAAAATGCATGTATAAACATATAAAGGAATTCCATGGTTTTATGTTTTTTACTGTAAGACACAACTAAAGACATTCAAGGCATTCGTACTTTCCAAGTTAGATGAATGTTTTGACTGTATTGACATGTCAATACAGCTTATTATTTCTAATCTTTTCGCATTTGTTTCTTTGGCCACAGGAAGTGAATGGAAATATGTCATCATGTCAACTGTGCGCTCTTGTCCCGAACCTGAAATAGAAAAACAACCAACCAAATCCTGGATTATGAAACAACTTGGATTCATCATGGACCCACACCAAGTTAACGTGGGCATTACCAGGGCACAAGAAGGCCTGTGCATCATTGGTTAGTCATGGTCAATAATTTGTGAAAAATTTGATCTGTTTTATAATGCAAAATAACACTTATTGCAGTTTTAATTCACAGTAATTTTTGTCTCTTAAGCATGAATATTATTCAGTCCTATAAGGGTATAGAAATTTCAAATGATATGGATATAATTTATCTTCACCTTTTTTGTGTGTGTACAGTTTTTTTAACAGTTAATCTGTTTTTTACAAATTAACTGTTAATTAACAGGTTTAAAGTGGTTATATGATGCTGTTAAAAAGAATATTATTTTGTGTATTTGGTGTAATGCAATGTGTTTATGCGGTTTATGGTTCAAAAAACACATTATTTTCCACATACTGTACATTATTGTTTCTCCTCTATGCCCCGCCTTTCTGAAATGCATAGATTTTTACAAAGCTCATCGGTCTGAAAAGCAAGGTGTGCTGTGATTGGCCAGCTATTCAGTGTGTTGTGATTGGCCGAATACCTCAAGCGTGTGACGGAAATGTTACGCCCCTCACCATACTGTGATGCCGTGTCCCGGCGCGATGAGACAAAACCAATAAAACCCATTATAAACGATTTGTTGCATCCAGTGGGGACATAATTATGGATTATAATGACTTATACTATCTTTTTACGCGTTGCACTGCATCGCACTGTGTAAACATAAAACCATTTGTGATCGGAGACACGACAAACAACAAGCGCTACTCTACACTGCTCAAACCCGCGTTTGAATCATCACTGGCAAATTATTTAAATAAAATTAACTTACTTACAGGCTATATGTCAGAAGCGCCAGACTGTCCTTGCAAAGTTGGAACTGCCCCACTTTATAGAAACAACTTTCCCAGGATCAGGAAACAGTCCTCCGTAAAATGCGTTGCACACATCTGAATATTGGGGTTGAACTGTTCTGGAAAAGTGTTAACCACTGATTTCTAGTCGTGTCCACTTTTAGAAGGCCAAACAAAGTAGTTTCACTTTCACAACGAAACACACAGCATTTCCACGACATGGCGGCGGCAACAACAACAATACTACAGCAAGAATCAAAGTTACGGCTTCTTTCTTTGTGTGAACATTTGGCGGCGTTATGCAAATCTACCCACACAGTGACGTAGACATGTGGGAGCGTGTTAGAACGAGCAGTTTTAGGTAGGCGTGGCTGACTCTTAACTTTTATCAAGAATATCTCTTTGGGTTTGAGACTGTAGTCTTTGCAACTATAGGGATCTTATCTATTCACAAACAGCTTATAACACTCCAAAGAGAAAGGAAAACTTAAAATCGCATCTTATGACCCCTTTAATAAAATGTATTTTATTATTATCAACAGTTTTATGTTTGATGCTTGGATTACAGTGCCATAATTCTGCTATTTTGGCAGGTAATGAGAACTTGCTGCGGTGCAGTGCGTTGTGGAGAGGACTTCTGGATCATTATAAGGAGAAAGGATGTGTAGTGAATCCCGCCCGGAACATCCAGGTTCAAAAACCCACTAGAAGTCTGAGAATGAAGAAAACTGCTAGAAGATGATGTGCTTCATGCAGTTTTATTTTTGTAGCTACATTTGCTTTATAGCCGTGTTAAATGTGCACTTATATACTCTACACATTACTTTGTGAAATTTTTGAAAAATGGACACCAGGGAACATTGCATCATCAGATCTGTTGGATACTGGTGCTATACATTAATATAATCATAAAATAACTACTCTTGAATGGCACTTTAGTGTACATTAACTTTTAATTAAATATTAAATATCTTTAATTTTTGGAGTCCGTTTTAGTCTTGGAAATTAGATTGTATTTATCTATTTTAATTTCAGCATTTTGTGAAATTTCAAGTTTGCATGTTTCAAGAAAAACATTTTTGCATTAAATTTGTTCAAACAAATCTTAATTTTGTATATATGAATACAAAAAAGACAATTTTACCACAACAGCACCACTAGACTATGACTATTGCAATGTTAATGTTTGACCACGTAGAGGTGCTGTGATAGCATACAATGCAAATCCTAAGGCAAATTGCAATTAGTAACTATATGACATATTTTTAGATGTTGTTGAATTATTTGTATTCAATTGTATTCATACTGTTTTCTGTTGTGTCTATGAGTGTATAATTGTAATGCAAGAACCTGAATGTTCTGTATTTATTTGTTTGCATGTAAAAAGATGTATCTGTGAATGTAATATATTTCTGTTTACTGTGCAGCTCATTACATAATTTGCACAACTGTCACAGGAGCTGCAGAATGTATTTGGACACTGAAGTCACAATTAAAAATATGATTGATTGGATCTGTATCTGCGTGTCTCAAATGCTTTTCTCTTCACTAATGTCGCTGTTCAACTCAAAGTTTGAATCAGGTGGTTTTGAAGTCATTTAAAATCACAGGCATAAAGAATCACATAAACTAGCATCATCCACAAACTAACACAATAGTGACTGTCTTCATCTTCAACACTACATCTAGGCCTACCATTTCAAACCCAACACACTTCCATTGCAATGTTTTGCTTGTGTTTGTGCTTCTTTTTGCTTTGATACTTTGTATCTAATGTAAAGACATTAAAACTTTTTTAAAAATTTGAAGTTAGTGTCTAAATGCTTTTTGGGGCTATATTTTGATATGAAAGAACACACACTCACAGAGGGGTGTTAGTAAGCGGAGACAGACGCCAAGCTAGTTTGGAAAAGACTGAAGAGAGCTGTGGTTTTCGGGAGTGTGACGAGACATGGCAAGAAAAGAGAGAGAAGCCACTGATGAGAGTGGATAAATGAAGAAAAGACATTAATTGAGAAGCACAATTGTGTAAAATATGAAGATTTGTTTTGAGAACATCTCGGAATTGCATGTGCATTGCATATATATCATATATGGGAGAAAAAATAATTTAAAAGAACAAGCATTCTCTAAAAACAAGTTTTAATGTATTGTAATTATTGATTCTAAAGTACATGCATCTTGTTTTAAGGATATTTTTACTATAAAGCAAGACAAAAAGTGATTATGAGAATGTTTTTTCTTGTAGTGCATTGCATAAAATATATGCATCAAGAAGCTGTGAGTATGTGCTTGTGTGCTGCATGAGTGTAGTACACGTTTTTTATGGAATTGCATGTGTGTGTGTGAGTGAGTGTGTGTGTGTGTGTGTGTGTGTGTGTGGGGGTGTGTGTGTGTGTGTGTGGTTGGGGTGTGTGTGTGTGTGTGTGTGTGTGCGTTTTGTGACAAATGAGACATAAAGGTATAAGACAAAGGTATGACAGGTATTACAAGGAGAAGGTGACTTTTCAGGACAATACCCCATGTCCCCACTTTTCAAAACGTTTATAAATCACACAGAATGGAGTGTATCTGAAATAGCACAAAGTCTCCTGTCAGGGGTAGGTTTAGGGGTAGGGTTGGTGTAGGGCAATAGAAAATACAGTCTGTACAGTATAAAACCATTACGCCTATGGGGTGTCCCCACTTTTCACAAAAAAAACCAGTGTGTGTGTGTGTGTTGGTGTGGTGTGTGTGTGTGTGTGTGTGTGTGTGTGAGAGAGAGAGAGTGATGTGTGAGGGTGTGTGTGTGTGTGTGTGTGTGTGTGTGGGTGTGTGTGTGTGTGTGTGTGTGTTGTGTGTGTGTGTGTGGTCTGTGTGGGTTCTTAGGATGCGAGAGGTGGAGCTGCGCAGCCTTCTACTCTCACCGCAGCCTTTGATGGGGTTCAATCAGCACCACATGAGACATCGGGGAGAGATGAAGTGGAGAATGGAGGGAAAAGATGTGGGATGAAAGTAGGAGCGATATATGGGGAAGGGGACAGAATCTCTAATGCATGATGATGAAATTCAGGACATTACGGTCTCTTGCTTGGTCTGTTCACACTTTTTATGGTCCATTTCTCGATAATTATAGTTATTATATCATTTATGTTTATTTTTTGGCAGATGTTTTCTTGGCAAAGTAATTTGAATAGTTCGTGATATTATTAATACATCGACAAAATTATTTTCTTACTTAGTATTTTTGTCTTGTTTTGCAGTACAAACATCTAAACATTCTTAATCAAGATACATTTACTTGAGAAGCGTAATGACTTATGATATTTAGTTTTTTATCAAAAAGTATCAAAATTAATTTAGGTTTTTTTTAAACAAGAAAAAAAAATATTGTCAATGGGACAAGGAAAATAACATTGTTTTCCCTTGAATTTAGTTTCTTACTTGGCAGATATTGTTTTTCTTGTTTTAAGCAAAAACTAACAAAACGACAAAAATGCTTTTTTTTTATTAATTTTTTTTTCTTTTTTTTTTTGCCATGTATTGATTGTTTCCCAACAGTTTTATATGTGCATTTGTTAGGATCACAGAGGTGTAAAGTCAAGTCACATTTATTCATAGTGCTTTAATACAGATAGTTTCAAAGCAGCTTCACAGTATTTTACAAGAAAATAACAGAATCAATGATGCAAACTTCATCAAATATTAGACAAATTCTAAGCTCAAACTAAGCTTAAATTAAGCTCAATTGAGTTCAAGTTTTGTTCTCATCCAAAGGTTTCAGTGCCATCAAATCAAAAGTGTCTTTTAAACCCAAAGCAAACCAAAGGCAACAGTAACAAGGTCTATAGTATCTATAGTAAAGTACAAAGGGTACAAATACTCCATGTAAGCTCAATTAGAATGAGCTCATAAATGCTCAAAATGCTTGTTTCAGGTAGAGTACAGCATGTGACCACAGGACATGAGAGAGTTGCAGGCCAAACAGTCACATGTGTAAATCCAACATCTTATTATTCAGAAGCTCTGTTTTGTAAATGTGATAATTATACGCTGCTAAAATCCGCTCACACAAAGCAAACGCATCATCCCGTTATAACACTGAGTCACGCTCTGTGCGCATTCAATAAATATTAAATAAATTCACCTGACTGCACAGCTTCATTAGTGACAATTTATGACTAGACGTCCTGTGTCGTGCGTGTTTTTGCGTGCATGCATACATGTGTGAGTCTCTTCGCTCCGGTCGCCACCGTTGTACAGATGTGACTACAGTGAACCGTGCCCCCCCCCATTTCTTTCCACAACAAAGCCCAATTAAACAGCGCTGCCTCGCAGGCCTCGCAGTCGACCGCAGCCGCACTTCCACAAACACGAAGAACAGTTTAAAACCAGAGCTGGAGCGAGGGGCCTCCGCTGATTCAAACCAGCCCCTCCGCTGCTGCCAAAACTGCCTGCCTTACTCTTTAAATTAGTCCCATATTATGTCTGATTGTTTAGGAAGCACTTACAAACTTACTAAATAGCAGCTCTAAAAATCTATCAAATAATTACAGGTCACTGGAAGAATACTGTTTAGGCCTGCTATGAGTGAACGGCTCTCTAAGAGAGCGAAACGTGGGTGTTTACATGGATGAATAAAGATAATGTGTGCGACTTCAATAACCCAAGATGGATTTCATTTTTTTAGACTCCAGTGTGGTATTTGTTCATGCAAATGTTGCTTCCATGATGCATTTATATAAATACATCTAAAGAAAAAGTAGAAAGAATGCCACTTGTACAGTATTTCAATTTATTTAATACTACAATCCATTAGGGCATTTCTGTGCTTTTAGCACCATACTATGCATTTATTAGTGTGTTTTTGGTAATTGGTATGGCATTGGTATTGGTATGTCAGGGTAGACTAAGGTCAGTGCATTCAATGGATTGTACTGTTGTTTACAACGAACATTAACCATGGTTTTACTACAAATAAGACCCCAAAAAAACATAGATACTACAATTAAACAATGGCACAAATTAACCATAATTTTGCTACACTAACCATAGTTTGACCATGTTATTTGTAGTAAAACGTTGGTTATGCAAATGTAATCAATATGCCAAAAAAATACACAGTTCACTTTTATTAATAACCCATGGTTAATTTTCGCAAGGGGATTGCTCAGCTCATGAAACGTCATTCCAAAAAACCTGTAGCCAAAAAAAGCCATAAAACAATTTTGATAGTTTTGATCTAGAACTTTTATACAGTGTTATTGTTTTCATCCGCATTAAATTCAATATGGCGTCTAATGTGACTAGGACTAAGGTTTTTGTTGGCCGTTCCCACAAATATCCCAGTTTTTACGGTAACTTCAAAACAGCCCGTAGGTGTTTGTTTTGACCAACAAGAGGGCTCTGCTCGCTATAGCGACTTCAATCCTTTAGCTCACGCTAGTTTTGTCATTGAAAATTGGACCAGAATGAACGACCGCAAGAGTATCAACAACACCATATTATTATCATCCTACACTCTAAAAAATGCTGAGTTGTTTCAACCCAATGTTGGGTCAAATATGGTCTAACCCAACTGTTGGGTTAAATTTTGGTTACATTTTTAAATTAGCTTTTTAGCCCAACAGTTGGGTTAGTCCATATTTGACCCAACATTGGGTTGAAACAACCCAGCATTTTTTAGAGTGTAAAGTAAGGCACATACAAACATGTAAACTCACAAATACATCTACAATAAACTGTGTACGCAAATTACATTTTACATCGTTGCGATCGTTCATTTCCATCCGGGTTAAAAAGTGTGCGCAATTCTTGCACGTTCGGCGGCGTATCACTGTTTTTAGTGTCTTGCGCCACAAACCGTTTTTGGCGTAACGATATAAAATGATTGTATGTGTGACAATTAATTGAGTCATGCACACATGGCGTGGTACAGCATCAGTGATTGAATATTTATGAATAACTTAACATTTATGACACATATTTATTATTCATGAGCAAACACCAGTTATGAATGTGAAGTAGTAATTCATTTAGTAATTTTAATAACACTTAACAATTACGAACATTTATATAATTTATATAAGAATATCAGTTTAGATGTTTATGAATGTAGCTATGTTTGATCATATTTAATAGCCATATTTTAATGTTCATAAACATGAACGAGTTGCTAAACTGTGTAAACTGTGCTAAACTATCTCTGTTTATGGCTAATAGGAGCTATGAAAGTGTTGTTAGTTTATCAGAAAACGTGTCTAATGTTGTTTGTCTCATGTTTCTGAATTCTCTAGTAATTGCTTGTTCATCTGTTGTATTGAAACTGAACTTTGTTCTGAGCCTTTAAAGTTTTATCTTAGGGGCACAACGCAACGGTGGAGTATGATATACCATAGCTGATTGTAATTAACCTGAACTGTCATGGAATATTTTAATTTCGTATATAATAACACTGGAAATTTCAGTGATATACTGACCGCTGGACTAGAAATGTTTCCAATTTTAAAGGTCACATCTTGATGTCCTTAAGTCTTGATGTCCTTAAGAATATATATTTGCGTTATAAGTACCAAAAACCATCTCTATATATTTTTACAGCTCCTCTCTCAGGAGCTCTGCAAAGAACAGGTCGATTTTGGCCTGTCTAATTCATTTTCATGAGCCTCTCTTCTGATTTGCCTGTTGCTTTCTGAGTGACCACAGGTAACTAGGGTCATGTATCCTGTAGCCTGCTGTGGATTGGTGATACTCACAAGTAAGGTCAATAGAAAGACATGTGCGCTACCGCCGGCGGCAATAGACAACGGTTGACGCGGTTGTTACGGCCACTGTCTCAGCACTACTGTGCAATAATGTAGTTTCCTGACATCCAGACTGAACAGCGTTTTCTCTACATGTTTCCATGTTGTTGTTGCTCAGCAATGGCATGGACGCGATGTAGTCTGGGGGATTGGCAAAAGGAGAGTGGGACGGTGGGCGGTGCTCAGGGTGGTGACTGAAGGCGGTGACTGAGTAGTTCTGACGTCACCGTTTTACGGAAATCACAATGGTTCGTGAACAATCACAGCTACTTTATGCAGGCTGTGTGCATTTGACTGTGGATTGACTGTTTTGAAACTTATATGGTAGTTACATAGCACCTAGACCTCAGTTATCATGAAAAAAGCCAGGAAATTTCAGTTTTGACAATATGGGACCTTTAAGTCAGAAATGTGGTCATCTTATATGCTCTGTGGTTGTAAGCCAGTAAGTGAGTGTTTGTTGTGTTGTTCCTGCTGAATGCTAAAGCAATGCTGAGATCCCCTGATGGAAACCCTGTAGCAGAAATCCAGCCCTGAGTTTGGCTTGAGTGATTAGCGTGGTATCGCTAGAGACGTTAAACTCCAGGCAAACGTTAGAGGAGACAAGAAAAATACAGCAAGGGTTCCCATGGTTGTGTGTAAAATACTGTGTGTAGTCCACATTTGTCTAAAAGAAAATACATAAAGTTCAAGACAAAACCATTTTGAAGGCCTTGTGGTGGGAGTAACGTGTTTTTAAAAAAACTTCAGTTTTTATTGGTGAAACAGTCTGATTGAGTTTAAACATTTACAGTAACCACATGCAATAAAGCACAAGTGATAAACAATCTCTATGGTTAAATTTGTGCTAACCAGTCGTGTACTGTAAGCCCTGTATGCAAGATCATGTCATCAGTATTTTGGTCTGTTTTCCTGGAAAGAAAGACTATATGTTTTAAATGTAAATATCTGCTGAATGCTCATCTTGTCCACTTTAGCAATAAATGAGCTCGATGGGTTTGATGCATTTAATGGCGTATTTAAATATCAAGCACGTTCTGATTGGCTGCATCATGTAATTTTTACTGTGAACAAACAATTTAAGGCTGGGATACACAACATTGCTTTTGTCCCGTTTTGCGGTCTGCACAAATCAATGCTAGATGATGAAAACCAGAGCCTGTCTGCCAATTACAGGTGGTCTGAGTTGTTGGATTTCACAGAAAATCACGTACACTTTTAAAAATAAAGTTCATCCATGCAACCTTTTCAGTGCACAAAAGGTTCTTAATAGTGGAAACAGGTTCTTCTGATTATTGAAATGTTTTTATCACTAGGAAAATTGTTTCTTTGAAACAAACCCAGAATGGTTTTTCTATAGCATCGCTGTGAAACCCCACTTTTGGAAAGTGTAGTATATAATGGTCACAGACTCTGATTTCTTCGCTTCATACTATGATTCTGTCCAGTTTGAGGATATTAGACAGGTTTGCTCTTCTGAGCCGATTTTAGAACACATATTGTTTTCATGTTTTATGCATCTTCTGCTGTAGCAATGCAACACGTTTCTGTGTTATTTTGTCATGTTCTTAACAACTTAAAAGTCTGGAAGTGTGTGATCTTCGGTCGTTTAGCATGCGATGCCTAGTTTTTCAATGTATGACCAAATGTATGACACCAAGTGTTTCTAAATCTGTTCAGATTTTAAAAGTTGTGTTGTGTTGAGATGCAGACAGCTGGTGGTACATTGAACAATTTCCTTCTAAATGACTCTAATGCATCCAGACATTGTACACGTAATTCTCATTATTCTCATTCTTCTTATTTTTAAAATCACTGGATCACTTTTATGCGAAACTGCCTGTAAATACTTTACAATTTAAATAAAATAATACAGTATTTCTTTTGTAGTGCAGTAATGATAATGTGACTTTGTGGACGCTCACTCACGCTCTTTCTATATGTCCAGAAAATAAGAAATGACCATTTTTATTTTTCTAGTCCATGGCAAAAATGTTTTCCCTACATTTTGTGGTAAAATGTGCTTAATAGTAAGAAAAGTTTTAATGATATTGGGGTAAAGTGGGCTTATTTTTACATGAACGGCTCACACGCCTTATGGCTGAATCTAATGAAAATGTGCAGAACATAAATATGAAATTTTATTTTTGTTCGTTTCGGTTATATTTTTCCTTCCAAACTGTCATTTCTGCAATGCATCCAGACCTTCTCTTTATTCTCAATGTTGATTCAAAGTAATGTCTCACTCTTTATTTCAGTTAACATGTAAATGCAACTTTTTTTGTAAACACATCACAATATAAATAATCATATTACCGTAACATGTTTTTGCATTGTGGTTTTGAAAATTGAAGTAAAATGTGCAATAAAAATTGTAGTAATTTTGTGGTAAATTTTGCTTAATTGTAATAAAAATGTAGCTGATTTTGAGGTAAAATTGTGCTTAATTCGACTGCAAAGTGTTTACTTGAAGCTCATTGCATCGTGTTTGTTTAGAACGCAGACAACTGGTGGCACATTTAACACTTTATTCCCAAATTCCCAAACATGTGGCTTTGTGGTTATGACTATTTTGGTTGGAAATATGCATAAAACATTTGAGAATCAGACAGAACAGTGAAAATTCAGCCTGTATGCGCGTGTTTTGCGCCGTGCAGGTGGAGGGATGTGCAGAGGTGCATCTGTCCATTCCTGCAGCTCCAGTAGGGGGCGTCGTTCACCAAGCTGGCCCGTGTAACGTGGCGTGGGTAGCTCGCGGTGGTTTTGGTCAGGCAGACTGGAGCCCTTGGGCGCTGGCATGCAGCTCAGCGTTCGGGAGGGGCCCCCTCAAAAACCATCTCCTCAGGGGCCACACCCACCGCGCTCGCTCTCTGTGGGGGGACAGCGTGTTACTTCAAGCCAGGCCTCCGGATTTAGAGCGGCTCTGAGACCGCTCGCCCCAGCCGGTGGAAGTCAAAGCATTCGGCTTTATTTTGGAGCCCAGACTGCGTGGCATTCGCTCGCTCCGAGCATCTGCATGCATGCCGTTCACATGCACATCTGGGAAAGTCTGTTTACAATCACTTCCTCCACTCGAGTCTGGGATGACAAACCCAAACCGTCCTTGACCTAAACATCCAATGTCAGTTTCTGATGGTGGTCTTGACATTTATAGCGCTCCTGAGCACATGAGTGAGACGGAACGGCCATACGGTGAGGAGGTGGAAAGAGCTTCAGAGTTCAGTGTTTTCTCATTTCACCACCGTCGCTGTGCTTTAGTTGCAGGGTGTGGGTGCAGCGTTGGGTGGTCCGAGCTCTCCTTGAGCATCTGCTGTGGGTTTCTGACCTGCCGTGTTTTGTTTTGGTGTTTAAAGGAAGGGCTCTCTTTAGGTAAAATGTGCTTATTTTTACACGGGCCGCTATATATGGCTGAAACTCATGAAAACGTGCAGAAAGTAAATACGAAATTTAATTTTCCATAAAATGAGGGGCTAGTGAGATTTTCACAATATTTCTTTTATGAAAGTTAAGCACATTTAATGATTTCCTTCCAAATTCTCGTTGATGCAATGCATACGTTTTAATTCTCATTATTCTCAATGTTGAATCAGTTAACTTGAAAATACTAAAATGGTTTGAAATTACTTTATAATGTAAATAATACAGCATTTCTTTCATATTGCAGTAATAAGAAGGATATATGTTTTGCATTGTGGTTATAAACATTTTTTAATGCAGCCTTTTTCCAACATGGAATAAAAAAATTGAACAAGTAATTGTAACTTTTTATTTCAAAATTCTGACTTTGTTTCTGAGTATCTCACCGTTCTGTTTTTTTGTTTCTGACAATAAAAAAATGTAATTATAACTTTATATCTCAACATTCTGACTTTTTTATTAAAATTGCGAGTTTATATCTCTTACCTTTCTTCTCAGAATTGCAAGTTTATATCTAGTTTGTTTTTCTTTACTCAGAATTGCATGAAACAAAGTCAGAATATTGAAATAAAAAGTTTTTTTTATTCCTTGGCAGAAACAGGCTTCCATACATTTTGGGGGTAAAATGTGCTTAATAGTAATAAAATTTGTAATGATTTTGGGGTCAAATGTGCTTAATTTTACATGGACTGCTTGCTCACACTCTTTCTATATGGCTGAATCTCATGAAAATGTGCAGAAAATAAATAATACATTTTATTTTCCATAACATGATGGGTTAAGCATATTTAACAATTTCCTTCTCAATTCTCATTTCTTCAGTGCATCCAGGTCTTTTAATTCTAATTACAGTTAGTGTTGTTTCAAATTACTGTATCACTTTTTATTACAA
This sequence comes from Sinocyclocheilus anophthalmus, assembly GCA_018155175.1. Lineage (NCBI taxonomy): Eukaryota > Metazoa > Chordata > Actinopteri > Cypriniformes > Cyprinidae > Sinocyclocheilus > Sinocyclocheilus anophthalmus. The sequence goes on along the minus strand of JADLZN010000610.1, from coordinate 101,939 downwards.
TTAACTTGAAAATTCAAATACTATAAACTGGTTTATAAATATTTTACCATATAAATAATACAGCATTTATTTCATGTCAATTTAAATGTGGTTATGAACATTTTGGGGTAAAATGTGACCCTGGAGCACAAAACCTATCATAACATAACATAATCTGACAGCTGAATAAATAAGCTTTCCATTGATGTGTGGTTTGGTCGAGATACAACTATTTGAAAATCTGGAATCTGAGGGTGCAAAAAAATCTAAAGATTGAGAAAACCGCCTTTAAAGTTGTCCAAATCAAGTTCTTAACAATGCATATTACTAAACAAAAATTAAGTTTTAATATATTTACAGTAGGAAATTTACAAATATCTTCATGGAACATGATCTTTACTTCGTATCCTAATGATTTTGGCATAAAAGAGAAATCAATAATTTTGACCCATACAATGTATTGTTGGCTATTGCTACAAATATCCCCCAGCGACTTAACACTGCTTCTGTGCTCCAGGGTCACATATGTGCTTAATTGTAATGAAAATCGTAAAGGAAGTCATAATGCGTTTTCTTTTCTTTATGCAAAATATAATTTCTCATTTTATTAGCGTGGTGAAACATACCATGTTTCTTGATCAGGTTTCAGACTCCCCATATCTCATACTATATACTGCTCATGCGAGTGACACTTTCTGAATTCTTCTTTTAAGACGTCTTCATTGCTCCTGTGTTTTGAGAGCGCTTCATGAGTGATGTTAAACTCTGTTAAACTGATGATTTGTGGAGGACACTTGTGGTGGAGCTCACGGGGGCAGACGGCAGCACTAGTGGTAACTCGGTGCCATGTTTAGTATAGTCTAGAGTGCTTAGTAACCAGTAATTCATAAAATTGGCCTCTTTGTTATGATCATACTGGCTCCTTCAGGCCCCACACAGTTTGACATCCAATTCATGAGAATTTCACTGTCTTCAGTTAACGACCTGCATGAAGCGCAACCAAAGCTGTTTTTTATTGCAGAAAAGTCTATTGTAGATGATATTAAGCTTTTCCCTTTTTTCCCCCATCTGATGGTCTTTCTCACTTATTTTTCCATAGAGATTCCTGTTTCTGTGACCACACGGTCTGGAAAAAGCCATCTCGCTGTGAGGCGAGTTTGTCCCTGACCCTGTATCTCCCTCTTACCACATTTCCATCTCCAAAGCCACTCACACACGTCTAATCATTTCACTTTTTCCTTGCGTGGCAGCATTATTAAGAAGTTTAATTCACTGAGGGTCCGGGCTCCGGGAGGAATTCAGGGAGAATTATTCCATTGATTCCCATTTAACCACAATGAAATCCTCGGTACTCTGATACGAACACTAATGATGAAAGCATATAGCCCTTACAAACCCAAAACTGTAAAACTGCTCCAAAGTGAGTTATGCTAAAAGACCCTTAGTACGTATATTTAATATCTATAAACTGGCCAAAAATGCAGATATTTCAGCTAATGGTGCCGTCTTGGGTTGCAATGACTCTAAATGGATGTAAAAAGGAACGGAGCTCCAAAAAAGTACATTTGATTTGTAAGGGTACTTGTTTGGAAAAACATTCAAATCCATGGCATTTGTGAATTACTGCTTGGTGAATGATACGTACGCTGAAACATACATAAGTGATTCTCAAGTGCTGCTTTATTATGACCCAAAAATTGATGACAAGTTTGATCTGATTGGATCGCCGTCAACAGGTAAGAAGAAAAAAATGTTAAATGCAAAAAAATACTGAAATCTATTGGATCATGGTCAACTGGTGAACAGAAACTATTTTAAAATGCAAAAAAATACTAATATAATGCCATTTTACTATTTAAACAGGGTCAACAGGTAAAAATAAACAAAAATATTAAATGCAAAAACATACTAATAAATTTAAGACCATTTTACTGTTTGTTCACAGTCAACAGGTAAAAAGAAACAAGGGTAAAAGCAAAAATACTAATACATTTAGGACCATTTTACTATTGGATCACGGTTAACAGGTGAAAAGAAAGAAAATATTTAATGCAAAAAATACTAATAAATTTAAGGCCATTTTACTGTTGGATCATGGTCAACAGGTAAACAAGAAACAACGTTAAATGCAAAAATACAAATTAATTTAAGGCCATAAAACTGTTTTTGCTCATCATTTGATGTCCACACTTGAAGAAATTTTTAACATCTGAATTACATTTTTATTTTTAGGTTTGCATTTTAGAGTTTTTATCCAAAGCAAACTTTATTTATGTTTTTTAATTGATCTTTTATAGTATTTCAATTTATTACTTGCCATGATAATAGCCAAGGAAGCTGGCATGGCGTTAAAACACCAACTAACCAACCAACATGTGATGCCCAACGTAAAATCTGGATCTCGAATCTGAACTGGCGGAAAACCGCTGATTTACACCAATGTATATTGAAACCACTTTATAGCTCACACACGCCCTTCATTAACACAATAATCAACAGTGCTTTTTACAAGCCATTACCTTGCCCAGAGAGGAAGACATTTCAATGTAAAATGCAAAAATAGAAAAGATAAAAAACGTAAAATTTTACTTCTAAATCTCTAATTATAGATTGCTTTCGCGCCACTTTGAAGGAAGCTGTTAGTGGGGTTCAAGCATTTACAGCTCCTCGGAGTGATATCCCAATAAACTACTTACATCCAGCAGCTCTTTTTACGCCACTGCTGCACCTCTCCTTTCAATTTTAGCCTGTTCAGGGTGTGGGATTTCTGATCCTCAAAGGGAAATAGGAAAGCTATTAGGCCAAATGGGGAAACCACATGCAAATCATTGGGAAGGCAGTTCCCTCAAACTGCGTGAAGCCTCCACATGTGGCACCGCGCTCCACAGTTTATATCTTTGCGTGTTCAGTAAATTTTGTAAAGGCACACCCATTTGAACCTTAGTTTTTCACTCTGATGATCATGTTTGTGTCCTATATGTACACAAATAGGTACATCTCATGTTTCATTCAAGTATCAACTTTGTCTCAGAATTTGCTCCTTAAATTCCTTAAATAAAAGTATGTAGTGTCATCCAGTAAGTGTATAAAGCTATAAAATAAATGTGGAGCAGCTTAGGTCATTTGATGAGGAATGTTTGAGCTCATAATGAGATGCAGACTTTGACAAATCTGAGTTTAAGCTGTTGTTGTGGGAGATCATCTGCCAAAAACTTAGAGGAGATGGAATGTGAGATTCGTTGAGAGTAAGGCTATTTCGATAGAGCAAAACGAAAATCTCAAATTGGAAACTTGACTTTTTAATGTAACTGCATAAACGTTGTTTATTAAGGGCCAGACCTGTTGTGAGCTTCGGGGGTTGTTAATCAATTGTATATGCCTTGTGAACCCATCTCTTGCTATCACTTCAACTATATTTTAAAATAATTGTTTAATAGCAGAATTTGCTGTGAAAAACTACAGTACCCATGATGCTGTAGAGAAGATTCCACCAATCATAGAGTTGCAGCGAGCATAGTTCCGCCCACGTTAAATGGGTAAGCGAATCGGTCTCCTTACACTTCCAGTTAAATATGTGTGTGTGGTATAATGCATGGTTTAAATGCATACAATAAACAACTTTAAATGAATAGTTCTACTATTATACATTACTCATCATTGTACTATGAGATGTGTTTTGCAATGTTCATGGATTGTAGTTGCAGTCTTCCCGGAAGTATGCACTAGTAACAGTTTGCACCCTTTGTTTTTTATCAATTTTCATAGACGTTGCTTCAAGTCAAAGTTTGTAATTTGCGTTCTCCCGTGCTGGTGTTGATTTCATGGCTTAGAATGGCTTTAATGAAGACTTTATAGGAAATCCCTATGGGAGAAAAATGAATGTGGAAAAATACTTCCAGACAGCAGTGCCAATGAAAAAGTGGGTGGCACTAATGCCCGGTACGGGGTTATGTAATGTAACTCCATTCAAAATGCACAAGGCTGATTGGGTTCAATTTTTTGGCTGCTTATTTATAACGCAGTTATGATAAAGACAATCAGCAGACAAAATGAACGGCCTGGCGGCCACATTGCAATTTTAATTTCTTTTCGATGAATCTCCTATTCCTTCAGTAGATCACAGTTAGTAACTCATGATGGCATATGTTTCCAATTTGAGAAGGAAAGGCAAGAGATCAGATGAAGCAGCGAGATCCAGATAAATGCCATGATTGCGAAACATTGATTTAGGCCCTCCCTAGCCATTTGCAATTGCACCAGCATTGTATCTGAACTGATCTCACTTTCAAACACTCACTCGATCTCCAATTACAGTGGAGTATTATTGATAAAAGACCCCAAGAGCGCTGGAGGAGACAGATCATGTGATGTGATTTCATCAATGTCATCGTATTTTAAAGAATTTTACAGGAAGACTGCTGTGCATTTTAAAATCGGGTATACATGCTAAACGTTATTAGGTCATGTTTAGTTCGCAGTCTTTATAAAAGACACAATATGATTTTCATAGGGCTTTAAATGTTTCCTTCTCGTAAAGCATGGTAGAGTACTGCATATGTACTTACACCAAAGGTCAAGGATGGGGATTTACGGCTCTAAGAGCTCCAAAAATGATCGAATCTAAACATTTTTAAATCTGCCAATAAACCCTGTGTGGTGCTTACGCAATGTTTCGACAGCAACGTGATTCATTAGTTTAGAGAATAACAGTGCCCCTATGGCAACAAATCTAATTAGCCAGTGCAGTTCAAATTACTATGATTGCAGAAAAGAAATAATGTGTGCATGATTGTGTAGTGTGTATTTCATTTTGTTGCTCTGCAGGGTAGAGACGCAGGGTCAGTCGAGAGCAGATGCTAAAATATGAGTCTCGGTGGGTTGACTGTAAGGGCCTAAAACTCTCACAAACTACAAGCGTGCTCGACCCATGCCTGGTAATGAGGGAGAAATAAGAATGAAATTAGATGTTATTTGAAAACAATTTTATCTCTTCCCATCATTGGAAAAAAAAGCACACCACACCTAAGGACAACTCAAAAACAGATGGGCTGTCGGGGAAAATAAAAGACCGGCGGCGGCGTAGCGGCGGGTCCTCCAACTGTTCTTCACTTGCTGGATGCTGGTTACGCCAGAGGAGACTCTTAGAGCTGACACGCTCTGCTGTGCGGTTGCTGCTAGGAACACTGAACTGAAATATGGAAAAATTAGGAAAGAGAGCAAAAGGGTATTTGAGTTGTGCAATTCTGAGTTGCCTATAAATGAAAGTGAGTATAGGGCAAGGCTTGTTAAAAAAGCATTCTTGATCTAATGCACTTGAGCAAAAAATGATTAATTTTGCACATTTTTTGAGGTTTCGGAACACAGAAGACATAATTTTGCCTTTTAACTTGTTTTAAGGGTCTTGATCATGAAAATGGAAAAAAAAAAAGTCGGCACACCTGGGCTCCAAAGATACAAAAATTGTGATAACAGACTTTCACATAAAAACGTTTTTCTATTTTCATGATCAATTTTTCGTCGAGCATCCTGTTGGGGAGTTTTTCCAGAGATGTGCGTGCTATTGTTTTGATTTAGTTTACAATCACTTAGCTGTTATTTCTGCACAAGAACCTGCATAAAATCAGATTGTGTTGTTTCTCTTAGTCCGATTAGCTGAGATTTAGTTTTAACCTTTAAATTGGCAGAATAACAGTACTTATACGTTCTGCTCTGCATCTATAGACTGTTCATTACAGTCTTCGAAACCACCAACACCACTTTAATAACAGGACTCAGTATGATTCACTTGATTTGACTGACATTGTTATTGAAATTAATTCTTCAACTCTTGTGATAAAATATGATCAGGAATGGCATTTTTGCATCATTTTACCAAAATTATTTTATCTATGCTTAGAGTAATGTGCGAAAACATTTAGTTCTCAGAACTGCTAATGGGGAAAATCTTTATTTGCATGTCTGATATAAGATGGGAATCAACTAGTTTAAAGGATTTGAGAATTTTCTAACCAAAAAAAAACAAAAAAAAAAAAAAAATAAAAAAAAAAAAAACAAAAACAAAAAAAAAAAAAAAAGTGGACACATCCTCGCACTTCTCCCATCCATATATTCACATAGGAAAATCATTACAATTTTTGATCATAAGCACCAATCAAGCCCGTTTTTTGTGACAATACAGCACCAAATGCATGAATGCACTGGCATTGGATGCACACAATACAACATTTGCATATGAAGTAAAAATTGCATATGACTGAGTTTTTTTTTTCTGTGATAGAAGATAGAGAGATAGATAGATAGATAGATAGATAGATAGATAGATAGATAGATAGATAGATAGATAGAAGTTTTGGCCAAGGTGTAATAAATGCATTTTATGAAACCAAAGAATTATTCTAGTGACGCCTAGTATTTAGAAAAACTGCAAAAAACCACTGATAGAGAAAACGAGCATTTGTGCATTTTGTAAAACTTATAGTGCCCTGTGATAATGTTCCGATCAACTGTGAGAATCGAGCTACTTTTGCCCAAAGTTAGGCCAGGTGATTTAAAAAACACATACAACTAGCCTAGTATGATTTAAAACAAAACACTTCTTTGAGACCGCCAGCCTTTATATTTACTCTTTTTTTGGTGGGGGCGGATCCATTGTATTCTCTCTATAGCTCATCTCTCTCGCTCTCTCTCTAGCGAACGCAATCGGATAGCAGCTAAAGCGCGCGACCTCTGGATACTCAGATATATGAGGCTAGCTATAGCTATATAGGAGACGATATCATAGCATCTAGATATCTATCTATCGCTATAGCTATACGCTCCTCTCTATTCTCTGAGGACGAGGTGAGAAAATATAGCATAGATAGCTCTCTCTCTGCTAGCGAGAGAGGAAGGGAATATAGGAGTAAAGAGAAGAGACGAGGCATTGAGCTATCTCTCATGCGCCCGCATATTATATCGCTAGAGAGATATCATATACGATGGGCGAAAGCGGCTCGAATAGAGATAGAGATATAGAGGCCGGAGATATACGATAGTTTCTGGAGCCAAGAGATGTGCTCTTCTATCTCTCCTCTCTCTCGCTCTCTCTCTACTATCTCTCTCCCTTCTACACCCTGTTTCCCAATATCTCTCTCTCTGATATATATATATCGGCAACTATTAGCCTCTCCGCGCATGCGCGTCTCTCTTCTCTTCTCATCTCCTCCCTCTCTCTATTCTGAACTTCTTTATCACTATCTCGGTCCTCTCGCATATATTCACTCTGAGTCGACACTCGTCTCTCCTAAACTACGTTTCTCTCTCTCTCTCTCGCGCTCTCTCTTCTCTCTCTCTCTCTCTCTCTTCTCTCTCTCTTTCCCCCCCTCTCTCTCTCTCTCTCTCTATCTCTCTCTCTGCGGTGTCAAATTTTGGGTCTCCAGTCATTAGAAGGCGGGTCTCCCGGTATCCGGGTCTCCTCATAGAAGAGTCGCTGCACTCCGGCGGAGTTTATTTCAGTCAGACTCTGGACCGAGAGCTTCTCCTGCCTTTGGACTGAACTTCACAGGACTGCTTCCTCCGGGATGGCCGCGTCGATTCTGGAGGTATGGAAAACACAGTCTGATCTCAGACCTGCGTATGTTTTCAGTCTGGTTTTATATCGGATCTCTATAAATATTTTTGTATCTATACAAACTTGGTGGTTTGTGCATTATTGGTTTGCATAGGCTTTCTTCTGATTCTGGTCACTCAGTAAAAGTTATTGGATAGCTTGTGTATGACATTTAAAGTAGAATGAAAATAACCAATTTTAGATAGAATTGCATGAACTACGTGATTAAAAAATATAAAGCAAACACTGAAATTCAGTCCATGTTGTCAGGAAGACTATGCACTTAAGTTCACAGTTAAAACTAGGGTTTTGCATTCATTGAAGAGCCTGTGAAAGTTCTTTGAAAACTAATGTATTCTGTAGTCCTTTAGAAACCTTAATGGTGTTTAAGAAACTAGACACCAATACTCTAATGTGAATAACCCATAATGAACTTTGTAGAGCAAAAAAGTCCGATTTAAAGGTGCTTTACTAAACCTAAGAACCACTGAGGAACATTCATTGTTAAGAGTGCAGGGATTGTTGCAACACAATCAAAAAGCTTTCAAACTTAGTCCAGCCTAGACACTGAATTATAAAAAAAAACTAGGACATAAAACTCTTGCGGCAATGGTTTTGGATGTAGGCATCAAATTTAAGCTTCACGCGGTAATGGAGAGCAATTAACCTGGAAACGAGAGCAAAACCTTTGCCAAGATGAACCGCACACACTCAGCGGGAAATATCATCACACTGCGCCTTACTCATTCATTTATCATCACTTCCCAGCGGAAAATAGGGTAGACCACTGCCTTTCCAAATGAAGCAAAGTCCAGGTGATGTTGGGATTTAACATCTTAAGTTAGGGTTGTGGGAATTCTAAAATGCCAATCTGCTTTTTAATTTAACATCTAAACGGAGAGCATTTTGTCCTTCAATCCTGAATTACTCACTGTTGACTGTAAACATGGTTACCACGTGTTTTTCTGTGGCTGTGTTCATGCACTGGCATAAAGCATGTTAAATACTTCGTGCTTGGATCAATGTGAGTGTGTGTATTTGGGAAATAATTGAACGTCTTTGATTTCTACATTTTTTATTCTTGTGCATTTGTTCAAATGCACAGTTGACACATTGATTGACAACACAATTAGAGTATTCTAAACCAAACTATTGTTTGTTCTTCCAAACAATATCATATTGTTGCCTGTTTTTCACAGATGGATGGTCACTATAGAGATGTAAACATGTTAAACAGGAACTCCATGTGTGGTGACATTAATTATTGTGTTGTCAACGCTGGTGCATATTTCTGTCTAGACTAATAGCACAGGAAGGATGTTTGCACGACCTCTCTTTTATGCTAGAGAACATCATGATGGCTACAGTCGAACCAAAATCTAGACACCTTCAACATTTCTCACATTACTCTCTTTATGCTGGCGAACATTCATTGAATGGATACAGTGAACCCAAAATCTAGACACCTTCAACATTTCTCACATTATCACAGTTTATTCGCTATAGTTTAGAAAATGGTAATAAAAATATGTAGTCCAGTCCAACCTCATTTCATCTGCTCAATGTCATGTTTGATTTTTTGACCTTTGATAGAAAGGTATGTAATGGATTACAATCAACCAAAAATGATTCAGCTGTTAAATTTAAGTACACAATTAGATCAAACCAATTCAGGTCAACCAATTACCAAGCAATGCTTTATTTAGTTCAGTCTGTGGTGTAAAAAGGGCGCATTAGCAATTAAAGAAAAACACTTAAGCAAAGTAGTCAGGTCAAAGTGTCTGAATATTTTACTGGTAGTCCACTGTATGAAGCATTTTTGGGTATAATATATCACAGTTTACTTTATAGTTAATATCTCACTGTAGATTAAATGAACTGTAGTGGGGTCCGCCCACCCACTAATAAAAAAAAAATAATCTGGTTGTCTGGAAGATTTTTGGTGTTGGCTTGTATTCGGAGAGCACATAGATTGGTACCTGTTTCCCACAGCATTTTTTCTTTTTTCATCCGTATTGCTTCCCCCACGGACGCCGCAACACGTTATGGATTTCCAGTCCCTGGCTCTGACCTAAACACGCCCCCCCAAAACCTGCAACAAGTTTGGAAACACCAGTCCAGTCCGAGACTCCGCCACGCCCGGTAAAGCGGGAAGCACGGTACCAGTTAAGAAAGCCTACAGCATGACCTCTGAACTCCAGAGCCCTAAGAATAACGTGCGAGGCAATGAGGGCGTCGTGGACTCTTACAGCGGCTCCTTTAGCTCCGCCGGGGGTTTGCTCACTCCGACCGGCAGCCCTCCTCCTGCTCCCACGGGAGCGTACGGCTCCGAATACAACCCGTTCTCCAGTTTCCAAACCTCCAGTGCCTCTCAGGACCCTTCGCTCATGGGGACCAAAGCCACAGCAGACTGCCTGACCAGCGTCAACACCTACTTGGACATGACGCATCCCTATGGCTCCTGGTACAAGGGCATCCATCCTGGAATCACGGCTGCTCCTGCGAACGCAACATCTTCTTGGTGGGATGTCCATACCAACTCAAACTGGCTAAGCGCTGGACAACCTCAACCTGAGAGCCTCCAACCCGTCGCTCCTCAAGCATCCCTCAATTCCCAGATGCCTAGTTACACTAATGATTTTACACCTTTAAATCCGGCGCCATATCCGTCTGTAGGCTTGAGCTCGCTCCAGTCCTCACAGCACATGCTCCCTCAGGACATGTACAAGCCCAAACCCGTCCCAACTTCTGGAATCCTGGACAATTCCATGGGGCTCAAACCGGCTCGGGGATCTCCCGGATACACCGGCGGATCTACAACCGGAAGGTCTTCTTGCGTTTGCCCAAATTGCCAAGAGTTGGAGAGGCTTGGCACCTCGGCTGCATCCCTGCGCAAGAAACCCGTCCACAGCTGCCACATTCCCGGCTGTGGGAAGGTTTATGGCAAGGCTTCGCATCTCAAAGCCCACCTGCGTTGGCACACAGGCGAGCGACCCTTCGTCTGCAACTGGCTCTTCTGCGGGAAGCGCTTCACTCGCTCCGCCCACCCGGCTGCAGGGCGCCATCTTTGTCAGCTACTCACACACACGCGAGAATGAAAGGAAGTTCACTTGTCTCCTGTGCAATAAGCGCTTCACGAGGAGCGACCATCTCAGCAAACATCAGAAACCCCACACGGAAGCCAGCCTGCAAGCGAAGGGTCCGGAAGAGGAGGCGGAGCCCAGAGGAACCGAGGAGCAACCGACACGCGTATTCCACGGTGGTAAAGTGGCTCCTCAGGGGCCCGCCGGTGGCATGCAAGGACCCAGCCCCCCCCCCCGGTTTGGCGGAGACGAAGAAAAAAAGAGCCGCACGGGGACGCACCACGTGTGGTGGACGGCCCCAAGCAGAGGCCCGTATGCGGAGATATAAACAGCGACCCCTCTTGCCATTTCGTGAGGAATCGGATGAAGACTCTGACAAGTGGAGCTACTGTTGCATTGATGCTAAGCTGCATATGAAATTATATCCTGTGTTTTATTATGCAATCTGTTTTTAGGAACTAGTCGAATGGGCTCCACGGAGAGCAGCGTATCATGAACATTTTCTAGACTGGGAGAAATGAATTACACTAGCAGACAAAAGTTTTTTGAAGAGTAAGATATTTAATGTTTTTAAAGAAGTCTCATGCTCACCAAGCCTGCATTTATTTGATCCCAAATACAGCAAAAGCAGTAAAATTTTGAAATATTTTTTACTATTTAAAATAATTGCTTTCTATCGTGAATTTGATTTTGCTTTAAAATTTAATTTATTTCTGTGATGCAAAGCTGTTTTTTTTCAGCATCATTACTGCAGTCTTCAGTGTCACGTGATCTTCAGAAATCATCCTAATATGCAATATATTTTCTGCTCAAGAAACAATTTCCGCATTATTCATTTCAGTCTCAAGATCCAGGACGGATGTTATCACTATTTTCCAACCCCCAACTTACGTACAATGATTATGATTTGATGACTAGATAGTTCTACAAAGATTAGCATATATCTGAAATAAAAAGCTTTTGTAAAATTATACACTATACCATTCAAAAGCTAGGAGTCAGTATATATATATTTTTTTTGGGGCGGACAGAAATTAAGAAATTATACTTTTATTCAGCAAGGATTCATTGAATTCATCAAGTGACAATAAAGCATTTGTAATGTTACAAAAGATCTCTATTTCAATAAATGCTGCTCTTCTGAACTTTCTGTTCATCAACGAAACCTGAAAAAAATTCTACTCCGCTGTTTTCAGCATAATAATAATAATAATAAATGTTTCTTGAGCAGCAAATTAGAATATTATACTGATTTCTGAAGATCATGTGACACTGAAGACTGCAGTAATGATGCTGAAAATACAGCTGCGCATCACAGAAATAAATTACAGTTTAACAGATATTCACATAGAAAACAGTTATTTTTAAAATGAGGAAAACATATTTACAAATTTTGCTTGTTAACTGTGGATCAAATAAATGCAGGCTTGGTGAGCATGAGATTCTTTAAAAAACATAAAAATCTTACTGTTCAAAAACCTTTGACTGGTGCTGTACAAAGACACGTTTGTCTGGAGAAGCCTACATTTTGGGGTGTATTTTTAAATGTTTTAATGTCTACAAATTATTACTGAATTATGTCTTATTCTTTGTTTTAGATTCCTTCTTTTTGACAACTTTTAGGGCCGGCTGTTTTTGAAGCCCAGCGTTATGCTTCTGTCAGCAGAGCATCTGATATTTGGGCTTCCGATCGATGCACATTTTGTCCTGTTTTTATTTAATTCAAATTGATTTCTTTTATCTTTTAAATCCTGAACGCTTTCTTGAGGACTCATTACTTTGATAGAACTGATCAGGATGTAATCTTCAGTTTCAGCTGCAAAGAGGCAATCTGGTGTACAGTGAACCGTTTTCTTTTATTTCATTATTGGTCCTGTCGCTTGACATTGTTTTATTTAATTTCCTATTTACATAAAATCTAATTTATGTTTTAAATTATGAGACAATGTTGTGTTTCACTGGTTTTGCTGAATGGAGTTAGACCATGAAGCGAGTCATTTATGAATAAATTAAGTCTTCTCATTCATGTGATGGTTTTATTTATTTTTTATTTGGATGGATCGATTTAAAGTTCTTACGACTCTGAATATTATAAGCAGATTTTAAAAACAGAATTAAAATTTTAAGAAAGACATTATGTATGCAATATCAATTTTTGAAGTAAAATCCTAAATAATTGTGGAAATAAGATCAGTGGGCAGATTTCTATGAACTGATTACCGTAAAAGTCCAACTTAAAGCATATACAGTAATTTAGTTAAGCATTGAAACCACCATATGTGGCTGTGCAAAGCAGTAGTGTTTTACATTTTTTATGTTTATTTATTTCACAAAAATTAATTTGTTTCCTATTTCACCCTAAAATCAAAAAATATATATATTACGCTTATTATTAAATTAGCTTAATTCTCTTTATAAAAATATATAATTTTGTGTTTCTTGTCATTTTTGGGTTGAAATGACCTGCAGATGTTTTCATGAGATTCCTTCACATTTATTCATGATGCATCTGTTTCCAATATATTCAAAAACATATCTGCAACCATCTAAACGACCAAAAACCTGCATGCTGTGGATACAGAAAATACTGAAATATTCACGGTTTGTGTAAAAAACAATAATAATTGTAAGAAAACATCTTTATGTTCAGCCAAATGCCATGTTGTGAGGTTTGGCCTGAAAGCGCTTGTGTTTCAGTATCACAGCAGCTTATTGAATCCAGAGACGCTGCATGTGGGATGTCATAAATCAAATGTATGATGCTCAGAATAAGTTGACCACAGAGTGTGAGTAAAACCCTTTTTCTCCAGAAATGAAGTTTCATTGCTTTGAATGTTTGGCCCGTGAGTAATGGTTCGTGAAGGGAAAGAATGTAAAGCCAGATAAGTTTTCCTCATGCTATCAAGCTCCCATATATTCCTCATGAGCTTCTTTGCTCTTTGCTCTGTCATTCGTTCTGTCTTACGGCTCAACAAATGCTTTAATTAGTTTTTGCAGCACAAACAAAGCAGAGCTCTCAGTCACACAAAGAGTCCCTCAGAACGCCACTCGAGGAAATTAAACCTCCCCTGCTGTCTGTGAGGGCCAATTACCCCCACCGGCCCCACAATTACCCCGCATAACGCTGCAGGACGGTCAGCACGGGGCAGGAGACGACTGACCACTAAAGAGAGGAAATGATCAAGTCCTTATACAGTGAGGGTTTATTTTATAAAAAAAAATATTTTATTGCATTGCAGTGCAGTGCTTGTGCGTGTGAGGAAGCATTTTATACTTTTTAAAAATATTTTAAACATTTTTGTTTTTTTCCCTAAACCTTATATTTTTATGAAATTTAGTTTTATGAAGTTTTAAAAAAATGTCCCATTTACATTGTGAGAATGCTCCACATTCGGAATCTTAAGTGACAAGAAGGTGTCAACATGTTTGAACATTGAATTTACATTGAAATTAAATTTTTTACAATTTCATTTTGTTTTTTATTTTATGAGAGAACAGACTCCTTATACAGTGAGGGTTTTCTTATTGATTTATTTTTCATTTATTTTATGCTTGTGAGAAAACACTTGAAATTTCTCTTTTTATTCTTTATGCTTCTTTGCAATTAATTCAGCTTATGTGTCTTCTGTTTTTATACTTTTTTTTTTTTAAATGAAATTAACTTTAAAGTTTTTAAAGGGTACATTATATTGGACTGTAGCACTTTTTTTTTTACTGTTTTTATGCTATTTTATGAAAAATGAGACTTCTTATACAGTGAGAGTTTTTTGAGGGTAGTATTTATTTATTTATTTTTCATTTATTTTATTTTATTACAGCGCTTGTGAGGAATTTTACAATTTTTTGCAATTAACTCAGCTCAGCCTTATGCATGTTATCTATTTTTGTTTTAAAAACCTTATATTGTTATGAAATTTAAGCATAATTTTAGGTAAGTTTGAAAATTTCCCACTTATATTCACTGAAAAACGTTGCAAATAAAACAAAGATTATTGGTGTACATTTTGCCTAATGAATAAATAAATACTATTTCAGTTTCTCTACCTTAAAAGTTCACGTTTAATTCAATGAGTTACTTTCCTTTTCTTTGTAATTCTTTGTGAAATCTAGCAATGTCTAAGTGCAAAGTGTATCTACACCAATTTTTTTTGCATATACAGAATTGCAGTTACACTTTTTACACTTTTTTTCTTTTATATTTTATGTAGTAAAGATTTTGAAACACAGCAATGGGCTTTTCCTGTGTGAGATCAAGTCTGTCTGAATTATAAAAATGACGAGATGCAGGTGAAGGCGAGCTACTGAAAACTGCAAAAGCTGTGAGATCCGGAAGCGTTGCACACATCGCAGACTTTATTTAAATGATCAAATGCATGTATCACCCCTCATACAGTGCGCTCTCTTCTCATCGACTCCTCTTGACTCGGGATGCATGGTTCTAATTTACTGGCTCTAATGAGCTGGAGTTGAGGTCAGTTGGTATAAAGCATCTCGGGCCGGCTCTGTCATCAGGGCCTGACATGTTTATGGTGGTCTGAAGTGGGCTGGCGGTCGCGTCCGCAGCTTTAAAGGCCGGGTGGAGGGTTGGGTGGGGTGTGTGTTCGTGGGTGGAGGTGTAGGAGCTTTATATGGGGGGTACAGGAGGGTCCGTGGCTTCTGACTATTATTTTTGACCTTTTATACTCCCCTGTGGTGGCGGTAAGCTTGTTTTATTTTTGTATCTTTATGTTGGAGGGGGAAAAAAAGGAAAGACGAGGATCTGCCTCGAGTGAAGCCATAAAAAGATAAATATACTCAGGGCCATGAGAGAAAAGAGAAGAAAAAGAGAAGATGACAGGAAAAGAGGGAAGCACGGACTCCTCCCGTTTGTCCTCCTCAAACGCGACTCTCAGATGGTCAGTGGATGAATACGAGCTTGAGTTTTACAGTTTCTTGTGCATAATGAGTTGTGTGAGGGGTGTTGCCAGATACGACGTTGACTAAGTTGTATTTTGTCTGTGCTTTAGGTGCTCAAGCACAAACAGTGTAGGATAAAATACATACAGAAGGAGTATGTTAAAAATCTGGTATGATCGTGGTACGGGTCCAATTGACCCTAACCTAACTGGATCAAGATAATTCACCCAAAAAAAAAAAAAAAAAATTTTTAATTTAAAAAAAAAAAATTCGTAAAAAAACAAGAAACTTATTTTTTTAAAAATTTTTAAAATAAGAGAAAATATTTATTACTGTATTTGAAAGTGTTTTTATTTTATTAAAATTTTTTCATTAATTGTAAATTTTATAAACAGTATTTTTGAAAACATTTTAACACCGCTGACACATATTGTATAAAAGCATCTGCCAAAAAAGTAAATGTAAACGCCCTTAGAATGTAGTTGAAAAAACTGACTTAACAAAATACCGTACATCAAAAAATATACATATTTTTCTGTGCAACCATTTATTTGTAATAGAATTGTTGTACGCACATTCCATGAGTGTCTAAAATTTGCATGCATGTTCATGATCCTAAATGAGAAAAAAAATCACAAAATATCAAGAATTAAAATCATACATCATACATTATTTCTGACAATCAAAAAAAAAAACATGACCTTAATTGGATTCAGTATAATTCCCCAAAAATCACATTTTGAAGAACATATCAAATCAGATAAAAACAGTAAACCTTTATTTTTAACAGTTCTCATACATTACAAATAAATGAATGAATGAACACTATTTTTAACATTTTTAAAACATTTAAAAGTTTGGAAACGCAAGTCTGTGTTTTCCTGAAGCTCAGTCAGTAAAAGTATGACGCTCGCAACACCAAGATCATGCGTTCGATTCCCAGCCAAATCGTTCGTCATCAACGCAGTGTAAATTTCTTCAGATAAAAGCATCTGCCAAATGTGTAAATGTAAAAAAAAAATATAATTTGACAGAGAAACTGACAAACAAAATGCTTCAAAATTATATGTTTTTGGTGAGTTTCTATGCAGCTGCCATTAAGCATGAAATTAATAATCATAACAGAAGTTTTTTACGCACATTCCATGAGTGTCGAAACTTTGCATGCATGTTCATGATCCTAAATACGAAAGAGTCACAAAATATCAAGAATAAAATCATGTATTTTCAGCAACTCAAAAACCGAGGCAAACTGACCCGCAAGGGTTAAAACTAATAATATAATACTATGTGTGTGTACTGTGTTTATTTATTAAGTACTGTAAATCAACACACATCAGGCATGTATATAAGAAAAAATATCGTTTATATATTAAATATTATATTAAATATATTTATATATAAGAATATAATGTATATACATGTAAATATTTTCTATATATATATACTGTATGTGTGTGTATTTATACATGCATAATAAATAAACACAGTGCATATACATATAGTATGTAAACAAAAACTGCGATTAATCGTTTGACAGAACTAAAACATAAGTTTTAAGGTTTTGAAACCCCCTAAAGTATGAGCAAACAGAACCAGTGCTGCTCGACTGAACAAACACCACTAATTAAACAGAACTGTGTTTGCATGCATTTGCAGCTGAATGATTAAATGATGAATTTTGCCTTCTGTCTGATTGTTTTGTAGTCGATTAAAGCAGTAACAATGGCCCTCACACTCATCTACAGGCCTGTGGTTCCCCTCAGGACGCCCTCGGGAGCGGGAGAGGCAGATCTCCACAGGTGTGCGCAGGTGAGCGCCTCTTTGTTTTAGGGCTCTCGAGACGCCTCGGGCTCTGCCTCGTCCAACAATGGCTGCAAAACAAATGATGAAGGAGAAGAGGAGAGAAAACCGGGGAGCCTAAAACAAGAAACCGAGGTCGGGGAAGGTCAGATGGAAAACTGATTACGAAAAAGGATAGAGAGCATTGAGTTTGGCAACACAAATGAAGATTGATCATCATTAGCTCATTTAAATTAACTGCGTTGGCAACGGCCTGATGAACAGAAGCACTTATCTGAGCCTTTACGGGCTCCAGTCTGTAACTGAGCTCACTGCTGCCCTGAAATGTATCAAACGCACCACTAAATGGACCAGTTCTGTTTATAGGAACTGTGGGCAGGCTGTGGCAGACTCCATGCCCCTGTAAAAAGATAATATGTTCCCTATTAAATGTCCTTTGGATGACAAATTGCTTCCAGAAAAAAAAGAAATGGAAATTAGGGAAATGAGCTGTGACATTTCCAAACAGACATCCACTCTTAATTCCTTGAGTTTATAATTCTAGATGTTTTTACACTCATCTATTCACTTAACGAACATTTGACTTCTTCCATTCTTAGTGTGCAAAGCTACGGAAGTCGTTTTCTCCACGTTTATTTTGGAGCTTTTGCTTTTTCAAAGAGCAAACGAATGCAAAACGTAGAACTACTGTGATAAATAAACATTTCAAAACTGTAGAAGCTTGTTTCTGCCACAGAATAAAACATAAAAAAGTTAATTGCCACTTTTTATCTCACAGTTCAGACTTTTTCTTACAAGTGTGACTTGAGAAAAAAATCAGAATTGCGATATAAACTCACAATTCTGAGAAGAAAAGTTTGAGTTGTGATTTATAAACTCGTAATAGTTTGAAAAAATGTCTGAATTGTGAGAAAAAGCCTGAATTACCTTTATTTTTTATTACGTGGCAGAAACAAAAAACAGAATTGCGAGAAAAAAGTCAAAATTCTAAATAGTTGATTATTTATATTATAAAGATAAAAGCGAGTTAATATCTCACAATTACGACTTTTTTTCTCACAATTCTTCACACAAAAATTCCAAATTCTGAGAAAAAAAATCTGAATTGTGAGATATAAAGTTGCATTTATCTTTTTTATTTTTTTTATACCATTTGCTTCGGAACAAATGCATACAAGATAAACTATTATTGGACGGATTGCAAGCTTGTAAATATTCTTTCAGGCAAGTATAAACTAAAATAGTTATTGGATTTGAATTACTATTATAACTTATAATAATAATGAACAGTAGCAGTAATGAAAACAAGAGAAAAAACATATCCCACTACTGTCAGCCATTTAGACACAGTATTAATTATACTAAAGTTTAATTTTGTTTGTTGTTTGCTGCAGTATATCGGCATGATGTCAGAATCATGTTCTAATGCCCTAAAATAACATATATCGTCATTTATGTACCCTTGCAGTTTCTTTTGTCTCAGCATCTCAACATCATTTATAAAAGAGTGGGGCAACATTATAATTGTACAACCAATTTTTAAATGCAGCATTGGGTTGCTTTTAAAATGCAGCCCCAAAGTATTAGAAGAAGACTTTTGAAAACTGCATAAACAAATGTTCAGAGAAATTAAAATTTGACAGGAAAATAGCTTTAGAGCGGGCGAGAGAGAGATGGAAGGATGTTGAAGTGAGTGATTTGGGTTGGCAGGGTTCTGGTGGAGGAGTGTGGTGGTTCTGAAGTCCTCCAGAAAGAGGCGCCAGTGTGTCCGGCAGGGGCCCTGACCATGAGCCACTTCCCCCTCGTCTCCCCCCCCAGAGTCACGGCCACAACACCCCCCTCAACTCACCCGCTGGCAGGCCGAGGGCCGCTGCCACCGCATGCTTCTTTAATATCCAGCAGAAATTGAAATATCTTTGTGGGTTTGCACACAAACACATCATGCACGCCGATGTATAACCCGATACACACATGCATGCGCGCAGCCGTGCACTCAGACACAACTGTTTGGCATCATGCACGCTGTTGCACGCGCACACAAGCACGCAGACTTTGCATGCATTTGCACACGCTCACCACCAAAAATAAATACATAAACTGAAATCATCTCATTCTCTCATTTAATGCCAAGAGTGGTTAGAGAGACATTTTAACATGATGTTACAGCACGTAATGGGAGGACGAAAAATGCTCAACGCTGCACAAACCGGTTTGGCTTCTAATAGCAAGACTGACTTTAAACAACTGCAACGCTTGACCTAGTGTGCGCCGCGTTACGCCGGGCGGAAGTGTGTTTATTTGAGCACCGGTAACTTAAAGCAAACTTTTACTGCAAAAATATACGAGGATAGCAGTGGAGACAATCTTCATTCAGTCTGTTAAACTGTTCTAGTTCAACAATCACAACACGAGGCGTAACGCTTGACAGGGCAGAGACACCGAGCACACATTTGGAGAACTTATTTTTTGTGTTTTATTATATAAGTTGACATCATTTAAATTATGCAAATGATTAAATAAAAGGGATGAGTATAATGAAAACAACAAAAAATGCCACTGCTTTTACATTTATTTAAAAATGATTGTTTTCAATTATTTATGAAATGAAAAATAGCTTAACGTCTGATTAATGTAATTGAATAAGACTAGGGTTTTCAACCATGGATCCAGTCTTGTGGGCCACTGAAGGTACATACAAGAAGATACGTAAAACATAAAGAACGTTTTAATGTTTAGTATTATGATGTCTTAATTAAAACCACTTATTTCTCCAAATAGTGAAAAAAAACTTGGTGTAGAAGTAATTTTCACTCAGAAATCGCAAGTAAATTTCACAATTACAAAGAAACGGCATGTAACACATTGAATTAAACATGAGAAAAATTGAAATAGTATAGTACTTTATTTTATTTACAACTTGAATATTTATATATATATATTCCTTAATTTATTTTAAAAACATTTTTTTTACCGTGTAGAACCATTAAAAAAAATTACTTTGTTACTTTTACATTGTTATCTGAAATAAATAAACATTAACTGAAATAAAATTAAAATACAACCTATTTCACTTATTTTATTTCAGCAAGTTATCAATCCAGTCGTTTTCGCTCAGTTTAACTTGAAATAGTAACATAGCATATTAAAATTAATTTTAAAAAACACATTTTAAAAAGCAAAAGCTAATAAAAAGACAAAAACAACAAAATTACTAAAACTAAAATTCAAATGAAAACTAGGCTAAATATAAACATAAAACCTTAAATAGTATATCAGTGGTACTAAAATAACACTATAGGCCAGTGAAATATTTCAGTTCCACCCAGTCTAAAATGATGTTTCGTTTCTTCTTTAAGAAGAAGAAGGAGGTTTGGTCTCTTGCATTCATGTAGCATGATGCATGTGAAGATGCATGTATGAAGGGCTGACGTGTTGTTGAGGGACGCACTGAAATTAACACGCGGCTCATCCTGCAGTTAGTGTGAGCCCATAATGACGCTGATCATTACAGATGAGAATTCCCTTCAACAGCCTGGGTTTGGATCCGGAACGCTCCACTCCGTCTCTAGAGCCACCAACCGCCGTTGCCGCCAAAAATAACACAGCAGCGCCACTCCAGCCCGCGCCTCACCACAGAGCGGCCCGCCACAAGAGCCGGGATCAAAACACACACAAAAAAGGAAACACAGCATATTGGGGGAAGGAAAAAATTGTTCATATAACTTTACTCGACTTATAAGATACACAGAATCTGCTGATGATTTTGGCTCCTGGCGAAGCCACAGAATCGAAACTACAGACAGGGCCAAGGCTGCTGTGTGTGTGTGTGTGTGTGTGGTGTGTGTGTGTGTGTGTGTGTGTGTGTGTGTGTGTGTGTGTGTGTGTGTGTGTGAGAGAGAGTGTGTGTGTGTGTGTGTGTGTGTGTGTGTGTGGTGTGTATTGTGTGTGTGTGTCGTGTGGAGAGAGAAGTGTGTGTGTGCGTGTGGTTGTTGTGTGAGAGAGAGATAGATGTGTGTGTGTGTGTGGTTTGATGTGAAGGAGTGTGGTGGTGTGTGTGTGTTGTGTGGTGTGTTTGTGATAGAGAGAGCGAGCGAGTGGTGGTTTTGTTGTGTTGGTGTGTTTGTGTGTGTGCGTTGTGTGTGTGTTGTGGTGTGTTCCTGCGGTGTGTGAGAGAGAGAGATTGGTGTGTGTGTGTGTGTGTGTGTTTTTTTTTGTGTGTGTGTGTGTGTGTGAGGGTGAGAGAGAGAGAGAGAGAGAGAAGAGCAGAGGTGGTGGGTGTGGTGTGTGGTGGTGGGTTGTGTTTGTTGTTGTGTGTGTGTGTGTGTGTGTGTGTGTATACCGCGTTTTGTGATCAAATGAGGCAATAAATTTGTATAATGACAAAGGTATGACATGTATTACAAGGAGAAGGTGACTTTTCATGACATTACCCCATGTCCCCACTTTTCCAAACGCTTATAAATCACACTAATTGATTGTATTGAAATCTGAAATAGCACAAAGTCTCCTGTGAGGGTAGGTTTAGGGGTAGGGTTGGTGTAGGGCAATAGAATATACGTCTGTACAGTATAAAAACCATTACGCCTATGGAGTCCCCACTTTTCACAAATGTAAACCTGTGTGTGTGCGTGTGTGTGTGTGTGTGTGTGTGTGAGAGAGAGCGAGAGAGTGTTTGGTCTGTTGGTGTTGTGTGTGTGTGTGTGTGTGTTGTGAGCTCAATGGAGATTTGATGAAATAAATTGCCTGCAGTGGTGGTTCATAGTAAAGTCATTCAGCAATGGCAATTACATTAATAATTCAGACGGCAGTGAACAGCTCATCAAATGCTTAGATTAAAGCTTGATAAATGAGACGGTATGGCACTGCTACAGCCAAAGATTTATTTATACATAGAAATGTTATCATTTCAAATGCATTTTTCTGCTCCAGCACATATTATAACTTCATTCTGTGGAACGCTGACTAGGGATTCATTGTAGTCGGCAAAAGGGATTGTTATGATGTGTTTAATTAAATGTTTACTCTGTGTAACTATTTAATTAAGCAGATAAGATGTTTATGTCTATGTGTGTACTATGTTGTAGTGAAATTAAAATAAAGGCCAATAATAAAAAGTAGTTTTTTAAATGAGGGCAGGTCAAGATGAAACACAATGCTGCCCCACTGAGGAGATGTGAGAGCTGCACATAAAGAATGAGAGAAACAACAAAAACTGTATCATATCTACATATCTAAAATAAACAATAAAAATATACAATGTGCATTTCCTGAAGA
This sequence comes from Sinocyclocheilus anophthalmus, assembly GCA_018155175.1. Taxonomy (NCBI): domain Eukaryota; kingdom Metazoa; phylum Chordata; class Actinopteri; order Cypriniformes; family Cyprinidae; genus Sinocyclocheilus; species Sinocyclocheilus anophthalmus. The sequence goes on along the minus strand of JADLZN010000610.1, from coordinate 79,316 downwards.
AAATCTGGTTTATTGTGCTAAAGGGCGTTGTTGTGATTGGATAAGATTTTGCTCATGTTTTTGCTGGAGGGCATTTAGTGCGTTGTTGGGGTGTTCTGATTGGTTGCTTACCTTTTTTAAACAACCCAATGTAAGTTTCTGTGATGTGGCTAGGATGGTTGTTGTTACCATAGATAGATATGTAACGTTATATATACATATCTATGGTTGTTATGCCTTTTCCATCGGTGCAAAGTGACATTTTTTTAGCTTAATATGTGTTAAAATAACTAAAACTAATTCTGAACAATATATATGAGCTTTATGTTAGGGTTGGGTTTTAGTCAAAACATTTCATCAACTAATTTAATAACACTAGGCAGAGACACTTTTGCAAATATATACAAAGCAGAGGTTTAATTTTTGTCTGCTAATAATTTCTCCACTAGATGGATTTGGTAAGCAGCTGGGTTTATCAAAAGTGACAGAACAAATACATGTGAAATAAAATATTGGAATTAAATGTCAAGTATATAACTTTGTCGTGAAGTTGATATTGATAAGATACTAATGATGATTATGATGATGATCTGGTCTCTAAAATTGTTTAACGAAATCCTGTGAATAAAGCATCCAAATCAAAGGTTTATACTGAGCAGCAATTTTCTCTTATGTGGTGATTAAAACAGATTATTCATTGAGTTTTGAGGCCCAAATGTTCTATTTATTGCTCAGGTAAAATTAATAAATATATTCAGTTTATATGACAGTTTAACTGACTCGACTGGAATGAAATAGTCAAGAGTCAACAAAACTGTATTGACATAATTATTTAACATATATTGAATTTTAGGTAAGTACGGTAGAGAAAGTAGTAACTAAATAAGGTTAAGTAAATAAAGAAATTAAGGAAACTAGGGGATACAAGAAAGTTATGTTAAATACAAGTAACTTAGTAAATAAACAACTGGGAATGAATATTATTAAATAATTAGTTTCAATGGAAACACTATTAGCATTACATTTTTTCGCGACAGTGGAAGTGGCCTACATTCAAACATCGATTTAGGGTGCTTTCACACCTGGCCTGTTGTTTCGGAACAAAGCAATCGAGCTACAGGTTCACACCCTTAAACACAGACATTAAAACCGATTCAAACGTCACATCGCAGTGGCCTCCCATTGGCTGTGTTCGTCTGCGCTGCGTCACCTTATTGGATGGTGAGCCACGTGATAAAGCAATTACAAGACCCCAGAGTCAATTACAAACGTCTATGATGCTTTTTTAAAGATCATTATTTTGTGTATTTGGTGTAACAGAATATGTCGACATGCTTTAATGTTCAAAAAACACAGAATTTTTCAAATACTGTACATTATTGTAGGTCCTCTATGCCCCGCCTCTCTCAAACGCTTCGTTTTCTACAAAGCCCCTCCTTCCGACAAGCGCAGTCTGCACTGATTGGCCAGCTGACCCGGTGCATTGTGATTGTCCGAACACCACAAGCACGCGTCGGAAATGTATCGCCCCTTACCATAATCACATGTTAAATATCAAGACAGTTAATAATGTTTTAGTTTTACCATCAGTTCAAGCCTGAAAGGGGAACAGACACAGTAATGATGCAGTACACAAGCATTGGTTAAGACAGCTGACTCTACTGAGGTTTGCTACCCGACCCAAGCCCGACGGGTCCTGAAATACTTTCGGGTTTCGGGTTAATGTTTAGCTTCGGGTTCGGGTCGGGCTCGGGCTTATAGCTAAACTAAAACTATATGCAGTAGCCTAGGCTACGCAGCTTTCATAGACGCATGCACACACATTATTGCACACGACAACACAGCACGGAAACTTTTTTATTAGTAAAATAGCTTCGACAGGCTACTGACTCGCAACTTTATATTTCTCTGCAGTGAGGGGGTAAAATCGCTGTTTTTGAAGTAACTAAGCCTCATTGCTTGTAGAGAGAGGCGCGCAGACGCAGGTTCACACACGCAACTTTCATCCCTCTCTCTCTCGCTAATTCAAATAAATTATATAATTAATTAATTGAAATAAATGTGATCTTACCGCACTGCATCTCTGTGTCTGATTTAAAGCAGGCCGAATGCTAACGAGCCTTAACTGACGAAAATGACCATAATTTGCACGATGGAAGAATTATCGTCTTGTCGTATACAACCGTTAAAAAACTCGGCAGAATTTATGTGACCGCTGCACCTGATGTTCATAAACTTTCATAACTGGTAAGTGTTTTTTCTTTTGCCTTGTGAACTGGCCGAGCCTTAATGATTCTGTTTCTTTACATGTATTTGTTTACTGACCGTTGCATGCAATCGTGAAATACAGCTTTTTTTTTTTTAATTGGCTATTCGTTGTGGGAAAAGAAAAAAAAAAAGATGTCGGGTTCGGGCTCTAAATTTAACTGTGCCACTCGGGTCGGGTCGGGCTGGGTCAGACGATCTCTGGTACGGGTCGGGTTCGGGCTTCAGTTTAAAGCCTGTGCAGACCTCTACTGTGATGTGACGCTGTCTCTCTCTCTCTCTCACACACTCACACGCGCGCACACACACACACACTTGATGCGCAAAACTCCGCATTTGAACAGTAAATAGCAATACTTAAACTAATAACAAAACAGTAGCTGATTCAGTAGTGCCAGATTGTCATAGCAAAGTCATAATGACCTCCTCTCCTAGGTTCACGAAACATTCGTCCATAAAATGCATTGCTGTTCTGTTTTAAGTGATCTTAAAGATTCCTAAATGCTTCTATTTTCGGAAGGCCAAATAAAGTGATTTTTTTCTTTCGCCTAGAAACACACAGCGTCTCCCTGACATGCTGCTTCAACACTAACTGTGGTTACTGAAACCATGCCGCCTTTCTTTGCGTGAATATTTGGGCCGCATTATGCAAATATTTTCCACATAGTGAGGTAGACATGTGGGGGCGTGTTAGAACGAGCCGTTTTAGGGGGGCGTGGCAGAGTCTTAACTTTGATAAAGAATATCTCTTTGGTTTTGAGACTTCAGTCTTTGCAACTTCAGGGATCTTATCTATGCACAATCAGCTTGTAACACTCCAAAGAGAAAGAACAACTTGAAATCGCATCATATGACCCCTTTAATGCTAAAACGGCTTGCCATATAGAGCGTCCGTGTGTTTGCCCGTGACGTCACGCACTACTTTCAGTCGACCGCCTGATTTCTGTACGAATCGTTCGGACGACGTGATCGCGAGGGGAAAATGAGGCGTTAATGAGCGATAACGAACGGAACACCGACCCGTTTGCGCAATCGCGGTGCTGGTGTATGTGTTTGTTCGGCTAGTCAGTCGGATTTCAGCACCAGCCCGAGGACAGCACGCTAGCATGTGTGTTTACTAGAGTAAAACGGTGTAAACGCCAGTGTGTTGTGGAGATAAGAGCGGAATGGCATCGCGGTGGATCGCGATAATCGCTTTACTGTGGGGTGAGTTCAATCTGCTCCATATAATAACACTGAGGTAATATTGTACTACCATGTTTTTTTGGTACAATAATGCCATTTATAACGCTATACCATAGTGTAATATTCATGTAGCCCTCTAATATTACAGTTCTGTGTAAATATTAAGCTGTAGTACGTAGTTAGTGGTATATGTATCAAAGTAACGCGGTAATACCGTGTTGTCTATGGAGTAGCGTGTACATACCATTGTATAGGAATATGGTAATCATTCAATGTTTTTGGATATCACGAGAGTACCATCCTTATAAAATAGTACCACCATGTTTATTTGACATTTATACGTTTGGCAGACGCTTTTATCCAAAGTGACTTATGATCTATTTTAATCAGTTCATGCATTCATTGGGAATCGAACCCACAGCCTTGTTGTTGCAAGCGCCATACTCTACTGGAATAGATTTTAAGGAAGTACCTTGGTGTACCATGTAAATACATTGTGCTTTGGTCATTTGGTGCCGTATATATCAATGTACTTTGGTAGTATTACCATCTGATAGAGTGTTTTTGTGTGCAATTCATTGATCCTGTGTCTAGTTTAATTGTATTACCAATATTTGAAAGATTTAAACTATGTTATGGTCCTTATTTGACCCTTTACTTCATGTTGGCATTGTCACAGGAGCTTTATTCAGTGTTTAATATTATGCATTTGGGAGATGCTTTTATCCAAAGTGACTTATATTGCATTTAAGGTACTACCAGTTCTTTCTTTGCTTTGTTTAGGAATCAAACCTATGACCTTTGGCTTTGCTAGTGTTTGAGCAGCAGGAAAGCACAGTACTTTTATACAGTATAGCGTTCCTTTCATTTCCACACGGTGTAATACTGACATCAATGTACGTATAAGCTGTGCAGGATTTCCACTGGCCTGCTGCTCTGGTTGCGCTTTAATTACGCATCTGATCCGCTTACAGCTTCTGTTGTCTGGTCATTATCTGGGTGTGTGTGTGTGGTGTGTGTGTGTGTGTGTTGGTGGTGGTGGTGGTGTGTGTGTGTGTCTTTTGTCTGTGTTCTGTGTGTGTCTGTGTGTGTGTGTGTGTTTGTGTGTCTGTGTATGTGTGTGTGTGTCTGTCTGCGCGCGTGTGTGTGTGTGTGTATGTATGTGTTGTGTCTGTGTGTGTTCTGTGTGGGTGTGCGGGTGTTTTTGGGTGTGTGTGTGTGTTGTGTCTGTGTCGGTGTGTGTGTGTGTGTGTCTGTGTCTATGTCTGTGTGTGTGTCTGTCTGTCTGAGTGTGTGTGTGTGTGTGTTTGTCTGTGTCTGTGTGTGTGTGTGTGTGTTGTGTGTGTGTGTGTGTGTGACAGATGTGTGTGTTGTGTGTGTGTGTGTGAGTGTGTGTGTCTCTGTGTGTGTGTCTCTGTGGTGGTCGGGGCTGTGTGTGTTGTGTCTGTTTTTCTGTGTCTAGTGTGTGTGTGGGTCTGTGTCTCTGTGTGTATGTGTATGTATGTAGTGGTTAGTGGTCTTTTGTGGTTAGTGTGGTGTGTGGGTCTGTGTATGTGTGGCGTGTGTGTGTGGTGTGTGTCGTATGTGGCTATGTGTGGGCTCTATGTGTCTCTGTGGGTCTGTGTATGTATGTGTGGTTAGTGTGTGTTAGGTGTGTGTGGTGTATGTGTAATGTGTGTGTGTGTGTGGTGTGTGGTCTGTGTATCTGTGTGTGTCTCTGTGTGTGTGTGTGTACTGTGTCTATCTCTGTGTCTCTGTGTGTCTGTGTCTCAGTGTGTCTGTGTCTGTGTGTGTCTGTGTCTGTGTGTGTGTGTGTGTGTGTGTGTCTGTCTGTGTGTGTGTGCGTGTGTGTGTCTGTGTGTGTGTGTGTGGGGGTTTCTTTTTTGGGGGGGGGGGGGGTGTGGTCTGGTCTCTGTGTTGTGTATCTGTGTGCCGTGTGTGTGTCGGTGTCTCTATCTGTGTGTTTGTGTTGTGTTGTGTTGTGTTGTGTGTGTGTGTGGGTGTGTTGTGTGTGTGTGTGGGTGTGTCTGTGTGTGTCTGTGTGTGTATCAGTGTGTGTGTGTGAGAGAGAGTGAGTGTATGTGTGTGTGTGTGTCTGTGTCTGTGTCTGTGTCTGTGTGTGTGTGTGTGTGTGTGTGTGTGGTCACTTCCCATGAGTCACCGAAACTAGACTGACCTGTCAGAAGAGCCAGAGAACACTTACAGAAATGACCGTAGTTTCCCCCAAAAATACAGTCATTGTTAGTTACTGTCATAACAATAAGCCAGAAATGCATCTTTAAAAGAAATTAGAATGACAGAAAGATTTCTTGCTTAATAAAAATGCGCTCTCCTTTAAATAGCAATTGGATTTGGAGTCTGACTAGTTGTAGTAACATGTCAAGCACTGTCAGATGTGTCCTGTCCTGCATTGAGTACTATAGTATTTTGGGTGAAACGGTTTACACAGTGGTAAATGTTTGTGATTGGAAACCTGTCAACACCTGTCTTGTTTTTCAGGTTGTGGTAAATGTTGTGGTTAGACAGGAGAGGTGACATCATGCTTATGTCAACACTCGCTGTACAATAGCTTAGTTTATCTGATCTTGTTTACATATCTGCATTCACAATCACCAGTCAAACACTGAGTCACCCAGACAGCTCGCTAACTGTGGGAAGGGCTTTGCATTGGATTCACAGGGCTCTACGCTTACTTTACTTTTTAGGAGCACTTAAACCATTTAGGAGCACGTTCAAAATTTTAGAAGCACCTTCTAATCAATAATCCAAAATTTTATCAAAAATTAGCCTTCCCATTACAAGGTGATATTTGACTCCTTAAAGTGGTTTACAGTGGAATTTAGTTTTTTGGCGTTTTTCTTACTTTATTAAAAGCATGTCATCTTTTGTCAAATTCTTTAAAAATTATATTTTATAGGCTTTTTAAAATGTGTATTAAAAAAAAAAACCGGACAGAACAAGACAAGTCGTAGAATAAGAAACATAAGTTAAAAATCAAATGAAATCAGTATTAACTAAATTAATTTGTAGAGGTGGCACAGAATAACACAAAAGTGGCTTGTAGGTATTTTTTCAGATGTTTAATGAGGCTCAGAGGGGGCATGAGTGCAATAAAATTCATACATTCATGTGGAGATTAAAGTTTTAAATATAACATTTTGAATATAAAAATATTAAATTATTTAAATAATTGAAAAGATACTTTAAAAATTTAATTAAAACTGCCAGCAGGTGGCGGCAAATCACTGATTTTATCACTGAATCATTCATTCAATTGATTCATTCGAACGGCTGATTCATTCAGGAATGAAGCAAGTGACTGTCTTTATGAATGAGTCACTGAATCACTGACTCACTTGATTCGTTTTAAAAACCCTGTTCATTCATAAACGAAACACCGCTGTGTTTGAATGAAGATGCACAGCGGCTCTGCTGTGTCTTTGTTTTAAACTAATTTCAATGACGAAATAGAGCAAAATCAGACAACAGTGTTATAGTCAGACAATGTAAGTCACCTAATATTAACTTCTTGTCTATTGAACTGTTGTATTAAATCAGTATCACATTTACAAACTCCCTTAAAAATCATTAAAATCTGTCATCTTAGCTCATCGCGATCTCACATTTATATTCTCTACACTGCACAATGAATCTTTTATTTACACCGTCTACACTTTGCTTATGAAAGGATTCGTGAGATACGTCTGTGATACATTACTCAACGCTGCAAAAACACATAGAAACATTTGAAGCTCCCCTCAGCGATCACAAATACGATGAAGATCTGGTCAGTCGCACTAGTGCTCATAAATATTTTTTCATAGTCTCACGCAGTAGTTTTCAATCGCAAATGCAACTGAAATGGTCGCACTGTAGAGCCCTGATTCAGAAGTTTAACTCTTGCTACCTAGTGCATGTCAAACCCAAATTTACCTCTGAAATTGCCCTATTTTATTGAATTAGTTCAGCATAAATATTTAAAATAAACATTTTTTGGGGGGAGAAAATGAGTGAAGAAATGCTTCAGCTGTTATTTAACCTTGCTTAAATTTGCAACAGATGCTGATATTTATATGATGAAATTCTGCCGCTTGTAAATCACAGATCTTTATAACAGTACAGCAGCAGATACTGACATAAAATTATCTAAATATCAGTCGTCACGCTATATCTCCAATAATATGTCTTAGTAAGATGAGATTGAAATGATCCAATGCAATGCTGATTGAGAGCTGAAGAAATAAAGGCTCCTCAGAAGATGTGAGATGTTCTGGAGGCTTGTGAAGATCATTCCTCCGCTGAGGAACAGTGAAAGTAAAGCTTCTGGAAACAAACGCTCCTCAAAAGATCCTGAGGATCAGATTTGAGACTCTAAAACATGACTGAAGAAGAATCAAGTAAAGCTGAGCTGCTTCAATCCAGCAAGTGTTCATCTGGAAATATTACTGCAGTTATTCTGATGATTACTTGATCAAAAACAGTCAAGATTTGAGAGCAAAAAGACACGTGAAGCACAAGCTGAAAGAGCTTACACAAGAGCTTTGACTTGATAAAAAACTATCAGTCAGACGACAGAAGACATGGAGTAGATTGAGTGCAACAGGTTTAACAGTAAAGTTAGATCATGTCGATCATTTAAAGGTCTTAGAAGTTCATGTATCAAATGTAATGTAAAAGCTTAATATGGTTAAGAGTGTCTGGTTTATTTCTGGTTCTTTTTAGCAGAATGAGGATGTATGCAAATAACCCTCAGCCAGGTCTGCAAAATGACTCGCCCTATGAAAACGATGGGTTCAGCTGTGAGCTCACAGGTTGTAGAACATGGGCGTAGACTGGCAGAATGGCATTAGTGTTCATTACTCTGACCCTTTCATTCAGAGACGCATTACAACATGCTCAAACAAAGGGTGGGCATGAATAAACAATACATACGCCCTGTCCCGGGAATATGGGGCGGTATTTGACGGTGCCCTCATTTAAGTGGGAATATTGTGTAGTGTGCTAATTTATTGATCTCATTCAGAAAACTGCTTTGCATGTGTTGATTCCTACTGTATAAAAATTATATTTATTTATAATAGCACCAATAAAACAACCAAAGTTGAAGTGCTTTACACATATACCAGACATAAAACCATGACCAACATGACACGCCACATACCACTACATATAAAACATATATCAGTTCAGATTGAATTGAAAATACAACTTTATATCAATTATAAAAATAGCAAATTGCATAATTTTTTATCACAACCAACCATTCTGGCCTATTAAAGATTAAATTTTCTAAAACTAGTTTCTGAGAGGTGTCAGAGAGGAGATTGAGATAAAATATGAAGAAAAATCAAGGTAAATATCAGTATTTTTATTGTGTACTGTTTCCAATCAAGTTGTAATTTGGTGCAAGTATGCAAAAAATTTTAAAATATTTTTTTAAGATTGTATTTACAATGCATCATATACTAAGATATCCAGTTTAGTTTCTAAAAGTGGCATAGGTGAAGAAACACCTGTACATGTACATTATGAACAATCATTGTGTGTGTGAATCACTTTGTGTGTTCGTGTCCTCATATATTGAGACTACAGATGCTTGAAAACACCAGGAGCGTCACATGTGCTTTAGTAGGTGTGGAATAGATTCAATTTAATTAGAATTTTTTTGTGCAATATTCCCATTTAAATTAGATTATTTGAGTGTAAATATTGTGCAGTGTGAGCTAATTGATCGACCTCGCTCAGAAAACCGCTTTGCATGTATTGATCCCTGTGGTTAACCTTCAGACTGATTAGCATTCGTTCTGTTTGTGTGTTAGAGTTGCAGTGCTGCGTGTGCCGTGAGGTCACTCTTCCCGCCGGGCCGCTATATCGGGTCGCAGGTTTCTCGCTGTCCCTGCCCTGCGCCGTTTCGGGATACGAAGGTCCACGGACGCAGGATTTTGAGTGGTATCTGTACCGGGAGGATGCTGAGGGTCGGCAGATCGGTGTGGTGTCCACACGGGACGCAGGCTTTCCGTATGCGCCGTTCCAGGGTCGCGTGCAGGCCGGTGAGGTTCGAGTCGAGAGGGATTCGGGCGACAAAGCCAGACTGATCATCCAGAGGCTGCGTCCAGACGATCAGGGCCGTTACGAGTGTTACACGCCCAGCACTGACACCCGCTTCCTAGGGAACTACAGCTCATCAGTGGTGGTCAAAGGTGGGTGGTAAATCAGAAAAAATGACAAATTGGTTGATGATGAAAGTTATTAAAATAAATTGTGTTACAAATGCATGTGGGAAATTCTTATTAGGGGTTTCTGCAGGTCTTAAATAGTCTTAAAGGGATAGTTTACCCAAAAATGAAAATTCTGTCATTAATTACTCACCCTCTTGTCGTTCCAAACCCGTAAGATCTTCGTTCATCTTCGGAACACAAATTAAGATATTTTTGATCAAATCCAATGAGCTTTCTGACTCTCCCATAGACAGCAAGGTTACTACCATGATCAAAGCCCAGAAACGTAGCAAGGAGATCGGTAAAATAATCCATGTGACATCAGGGGTTTTACGAAGCTAAGAGAATACTTTCTGTGCGCAAAGAAAACAAAAATAACGACTTTATTCAACAATTCTCCTCCTCCTCATCCCTTATGCTGTGCTATGCCATGCGCATGCATCGTTTACATGAAGCGGAAGCTAGCGCATGCGTCGTGATATTGTCCTCCACATTGGCGGCGTGCCACAGCATACAGGATGATAAGAAGAATTGTTGAATAAACTCATTATTTTTGTATTCTTGGTGCACAAAAAGTATTCTCGTAGCTTCAAAAAATTACGGTTGAAAAACAGTTGAACCACTGATGTCACATGGGTTATTTTACAGATCTCCTTACTATGTTTATGAACCTTGATCGTGGTAGTACCCTTGCTGTCTATGGGAGGGTCAGAGAGCTCTTGGAATTGAGCAAAAATATCTTAAATGGTTAGTTCACCCAAAAATTTAAATTAGCCCATAAATTACTCACCATCAAGTCATCCTAGATGTATATGACTTTCTTCTTTCAGACGAATCCAGTCGGAGTTATATTAAAAATGATCTTTGATCTTTCAAGCTGTTTAAAGGCAGCTCAGTGGTTGTTGCATTGCTTCAGTCCAAAAGAAGTTAAATTAAAAAGCGCCCATCCATAAAAAAAAAAAGTCTCACACGGCTCCGGGGGGTGAACAAAGGTCTTCTGTAGCGAATCGATGCGTTTTTTTTATAAGAAAAATATCCATATTCAAAAAGTAATAATCACTTTAATCTAGCTTGCGACAACAGTTGTACACGGAAGCAGCTCCAGGAGGATGACGTATGAGGTCAGCTTTGCGCATTTAAAAAAAAATCTTATGTATTGTAAAAAAAAAATATATATATATAAAAAATGGTTGAAAGTTTTAAAACCATATGAAAGCAACATGAATACAAATTATTTACTTTATCTCTCTCTCTCTCTCTCTAATAAGATATAATATAGATATATTTAAAAAAATAAACTATAAGTGTTTTTTTACTCAAATGCCATATTCTGACATTTCTTGGGTTTACTGTTTAAAATTTTGCATAACCTATTGAGTCATGTCATCAAAATGGGCAAAAAGTAAATTTTGATGGTTTTTAAGAAACATATTATGTATATAAATGGAATTGAAGCATTTTGTTCCGTAATTTCCGCAGAGTGATTCCCGACACCCCGCTGCTCATAACACCACTCTCGCATTCTGAGCGGCCAAACCCGTTATCGAAGGCACGGATGGAGCTTCAGCTGACGGAGCCGAGTCCATCCATCGGATCAGCACACTCACGTTTGTCCGTCACGTTCTTAGTGCGCAGCAGCGGGGCCCGGAAGTCTCAGGGTCACAACCTCAGAGAGATCATCGGCATCGACCGTGAGCTGCGCGTGACACCGGGCCACAGCGGCACCTACGGGAAGAGATACGGGGATGGAGAGATCGCTGTGGAGAAGCGGAAGGGGGACGGAGGCCGGGATCTGTACGTACTGAAGATGAGCGCTCTGGCACCCGAGGATTCTGGGTCGTATTTCTGCGAGGCGGAGCAGTGGATCAGAGATCCGGAAGGCAAATGGGAACGCATCGCACAGAGGACCATGGAGCTCGGGAATCTCACCGTTCAACCGCTTGGTTAGAAACATTTACATAACGTTTACATTTACATCTAGGCATTTAGCAGGCGCTTTTTAAAATTTTTTTTCCCCCCCCCCCACAAAATGAGACAATAGAACAGCAACAAAACCAACAAAAGCGCAATACATTTACATTTAGTCATTTAGCACACTTATTAATACTTATTTTATTAATAAGTAATATTATTACTTACAATAATGTAAGTGTTTCGGGTAGCCTAACGCAGTACACGTATTAAGGTTTTTATTTTATTTTTTTATTTAAGAAATTAAGACAGTCCATAACTATGAACTTTGTAATTTTACATTGCAAAGTTAAATATTTTTTATTAATACTTGATTATTTTTATTTTAGTGAAATAGATACTATTTCGAGTATTTAGTGATTCAGGTATATTATATTTTTTGTAATATTTGTATATTTATAAAAATTATATTATTTATATATACAAAGATATGTATTCATAATTATATCATTATATTTGTAATATAATTTATATATGTTATAGTTATATGTTTATATTTATTAATAAGTACTAAATAAGAGTTCACTGTAAAATAAAATACTAATAAAAATGTATCATTATTAACTATCTAAATATATTTATTTATAAGTAGGATGCCAAAGGGGCGGAAAATATCTGGGACATTTCTAGAAACTTCCCAAAAAGTTCTGAAAGTTTGCAAAAAAGGCTGCAAAAGTTTTGCGAAATTTTCCACCTATTGGCAATATAATATTATATATTTTAAGTAAAATAAATTATTGCGATTATTATTATTGTTATTATTTTATTGGTATATAATCACAAAATTTTTGCCAAATTGTGCAGCTCTAAAAACCTGGAATTTTTATCTCTGTATAAATCACAGTTGCAATTTTTAGCAATACTCCCACCCCCCAAATAATGCATGTTTTGTGTGCTTGTACTCAAACTAAATGATGGTGCGGCATCAATGTTTATTGACCTATTGACCTGAGCAATAGCAATAAGAGGTATGGGTTAGTCTCTATTTAAAGCTCAGACAGTGTTAGAGTGCTGCTCTATTCATTATGAATATAATAACCAGTCTGTTATTGCTGTCTCTCCCCAGCGGACACACTGAGTGTGCGCTCTGTCCCGGATGGTGATGTCTCTCTGCGGCCCGGCGCTCCGCTCCGCCTCCGCTGTCAGGTGTTGGGTGTAGGTGCGTGGAAGCGCTCGGCGCTGCAGGTGCAGTGGATGCGGCGCGGGCTGGAGGGCGGTGTGGAGGTGGAGGTGGCGCGCGTGGATCCTGACGGCGTGGTGGTCTGGGCTGATGATCTCAGCAGGGCAGGAGGCGGCAGCATGGAGAAGGAGGCCGACGGGAGCTTCTCTCTGCGCCTGTTCTCCGTTCGCCCCGCTGACGCCGGACTCTACCGCTGCGCCGTGAGCGTCTACGCCGGGAGGAAAACACCAGCACCGGAGAGTCCCGCCACGATCACACAGAGATCAGAGTGGGTCACTGTTAGCCTGAAGACTGAAGGTGCGTGAGGAAGTGTTTCTGCACGTTTTAAGTTTATGAGTGCATCTCTAATCAAAAAAATTGTGTCACAGTTAGTGCTGACCGATATATTAAAGGGGAGATAAGATGCAAAATTCACTTTTACATGGTGTTTGAACATAAATGTGTGTTGGCAGTGCGTGTACACAACCACCCTATAATGATAAAAATCCACCCAGTGCTTTTTTTTTTCAAATCATAAGTAGGGATGCATCGAGCCGATATTCAGTATCGGTATCGGCTCTGATACTCAGACGAGACCAATCCAAGACGATGAAACTCTCTCCAAGAGCGCACAGTAACTGAGATTTGAAACTGTTAAAAGAAAAGTCTCAATAAACTATCGCACCGATCTAATAAACTACGCATCAATAACGCTTTCCTTTGTGCTTTGAACTTCTCTATGCATCTCTTTACATAGGAGGAAGTAAAATAATCATAAAAATAATCACAACAATAAAAACAAGGCTTAAATGACTTAAAAATTGATTTAAAATGTATTCAAACAGTTAAGAGTAGAAAATTATTATACATAAAATACAGTGCCATCAGTTTAGATGTAGCACAGTGCTCATTCACTAAATGCACAGCTAAACAGATGAGTTTTGAGTCTAGATTTGAATGTGGCTAATGTTTTAGCACATCTGATCTCTTCTGGAAGCTGGTATTAAAATACTTTTGCGCAATTAAATATTATTTATAGCTTTTCTTGTTCTGTCCTATGATAGCTGTAAAACATTGGTAGCTCTCAGCCGCTTTCATTTTTAAAAAGTAGCTCCCGAATGAAATTGAAGGTTGTAGACCCCTGGATTAGATTAACCCTTATGCCGTGTTGAGAGTTTATAAACGTAGCATTTGTTTGTGTTTATGTGTCCGTTCAGAGGTGCGTGTATCTGCTAGCATTGATTTGCCACGCCGGCCGCTCCTGAAGCGTGGCAGCACCGTCACGCTGCTCTGCAACGTCTCTGTGGAAGCCACCGGTGCTTCACGAGTCGAGGTGCAGTGGCTTCAGAAACCCGAGGAGCCGGCAAGGAAAGACACCACGCTTTCTGAGGACAGCAAAGGCCGGCTCCTGGCATCTCTGAGCTACGACGGCCTGACGCGCATCTACAGCAACGGCAGCGACGTGAGCGTGGACCGTGTGTCTGCTGGCTGCTTCAGGCTGAGGATCTTCTCGGCCGCTGAGGAGGATCAGGGACACTATCAGTGTCGAGCCGAGGTTTGGGCGCAGGATCCGCGCGGCGGATGGTACAGCACCGGCGCTGAAGCCGAGTCCGTGACCGTAAACCTGTACCTGTACGCACGAGGTGAGCTATGATCAGCTGTTTCTCTACAGGAGTAACCTGTGTGACGGTAGTTACTTGGCATTTTGATGCCAAGGACTCTCAAACATAACGACCCCCTAAAATATAAAGGCGTCTGCATTATTTTATATTGTTGTTTTGAATGAATATAATTGTTTTATATTATATGTGACCCTGGACCACAAAACCAGTCTTAAGTGTCATTCTTTAGGCATAAAAAAGCTTTCCATTGATGTATGGTTTGTTAGGATAGGACAATATTTGGCCGAGATACAACTATTTGAAAATCTGGAATCTGAGGGTGCAAAAAAATCTAAATAATGAGAAAATCATCTTTAAAGTTGTCCAAATGAAGTTCTTAGCTATGCATATTACTAATCAACTTCAAATGACGTTTTGAATATTTACGGTAGGAAATTTACTAAAGTGATCTCAGGGACATGATCACTTAATACATAATGCTTTGGAAATCATAAAAGAAAGATCGATAATATTTTCCCATACAGTGTATTGTTGGCTATTGCTACAAATATCCCCCCGCGACTTAACACTGCTTTTGTGCTCCAAGGTCACATATATTGCAAATTGGTTAAAAGGTATCTGGAAATATACTTTATTTTATGATTTTGTTTTGGAAAGGAAAAAAAAAAAGACCTGTTAACCTAATTGTTTTCTTTTTTTACTAGGTATGTCGTATACACACAAATATACACATTTTTATATTAAAAAAAAACTATATGAATATTTTAAATAATGTATAGGTAATATATATAGTATACATTTTAGGAATAAAAATATTTTAAAAATTTTCCGTTTTGTTTTTATGTCACATAAATCATATTTACTTTATATTTATGCTGTTTTATGTGCGAACATCAATTTTGAAAGCAACTAAATACATTTTATATATTCTTTTCCTCAATTTTTTGACCTTCTTTTTTACAAGTATATATAATAATCACTGTACAACCACACACACCCATTTTAGAATACAATATATTTTGTATTATTTTATAGATTTTTATTTCAAAATAAATATTAGTTTTTTTGTCCTTTTTCAATGTGTGCACAATACATTTGAAAGCACTAAAAATGCATTTCATATATTCTTTTTTCCTTAATTTTTGTGAACCCCATTTTGAAAACTCCTGTTCTAGTAGTTTCCTCTTGCTTTCTTAGCATGAAAAATTCTTGAGTTCACTCCAGAAGATACATTTAGCCCTAGCATGCTTGCGTGATCTGGTGTTGAACTGAAAGACTCATTATTGACATGTTTTAATTGATTTTCTCCACAGTCACTGATCTGCTGCTCTTACCTCTCGTGATCGGCGTGTCGTCGGCGCTGTTTGTGGGCATATTGATTATCGCCACTGTGACGTGCTGCTTCATGAACAGACTGTCTAGACAGCGCTCCCGCATACGGAAGTAGGAAGTATGAGGGAGACTTTCCTGGAAGAACATTCAATGACTTGGAGCAAAGAAAAACGGGTTTTAAACAGGTATTTTGGCTGTCATGACATAATGTGCACTCACAATTGGGAAGGAGATCAGAACAGTTGCATATACACAAACACATGTAGATTCACTTCAAGCTGTGACATTGTGATTTGCACTGTTTCTATTCACTCCACTTTGACAAAGTTGAATATTGATGTCAGAATGAATGAAAGGACGTCCGGACTAGAGTCTCAGTGCAGGTATGTTTCGAAAGAACCACTAATAATAAATCCACAGATGTCCAGCACTGAAATCACTCACTGCTATGAAATGTGCTCATAATTCAATGTAAGATCAGCAAAATACTTGTTAGTATAAAACACTTTTACAGCACTTTACGGCATGCCATATTTTTTCATCTTTTCAATTTTTGTGATAGAATGAAATGCATTGAATATCCTGAGCAGTTCCAGTTCCTCTCTAGTGCACGTTTGTTTTTCAGTGACGTGTTCAGTGTAAAGTTAGTTCATTCTTATGTTCTGTATTGTAAATGGTGAATTTCACAAAGAATTTCACAAAGAAATGTCTGGGTCAGATTTGACCCCAAAAACTTAAATTGAAAAAAATATCTGTACAATTTTTGTTTGTTTGCTTTTTTCCCCACTGCATTTACAGGACCAGAGTGGGACATGGACCAAATCTTGTATGTTTGAAAATCATCCCAATGTTAAAACCAGTTTGTCGATTTTATACTGTAGTTTTACTGTTTTGTGCATCTGGGTCATTCCACAAAACAGGTGCCTTTGTGTCCCTCGTTAACATGTAAATAATGAGTCCAGCAATGAGTTTGTGTTTCCAGGTTAAAATATTGTGCTATTCTCTACCAAGGACCAGCATATGTCTCCTCTTTAATCAATATTTTATATTTTGATAGCTTTCGCAGAAGGATACGATCTAACATGCTCAAACCTGTGACTCATTTTTTTTATATAGTGAATTATTTTTGAAAAATCAATGTTTTTAGCAATCTCATCCACTTATCCTGTTGTGCCATAGTTACATTCCACCATTTACTAATTTAGCTTGAGATAATGCCATGCAATTAACACACTCTTTGTTTAATTTGCTGTAAAAATCAGCTGAGATTTTTTTTTTTTAATTGGAAAGCACCCGTTTCATAGAATGACCCATTTGATAAAGTAGTGTTTTTTGAAGAAATGCATGATAGTTGTACTGTTATTACTGATTCGTTTTCTCCTATGCATTCACCAGAGTATGGGTTAGTAACCAGCAGACGGTAGGTTAGATAAATGGACTTGAATCATCGCGATTGTGATGTGTTAGCGCTGATCTTTCTGCAGTCGCTCTCTCTGGGATTGTACTAATGTGAAAGCCACATTAACATGGAAAGAAGGGATTCTGTGTTTCTCTGCTTATTTACAGTGTTTAGACGCTGAGATCTGATTTATCCTCTTACGCCATGAGACTAACCGCTGAGAGCAGAATATTCTCTGGATATTAATCCTCTTGTTTATGGTCTGAAACCTCTCATAAAACTGAATTTATGCAGTTGGCCTGTAGCTATCTTGTTCTCTTTCCTCGTTTGTGATGTTTCTTCATTTTAATTGCAGCGTTTTTACCAGAGGTGCCCAAACTTTTTAATACAAAGGACCAAACATCAGATTTGATTAAGGACTGGGTGAAAATACCAAATATATTATATTAAATTGTATTCAATTTTATACAATTATTTTGTTAATATTTTTAACCAAATTCGCTTATATTGTTTTGTTTTTAAATTTCACTGTGTGTGTGTGTGTGTGTTTGAGTGTGTGTGTGTGTGTGTTTGTGTGTGTGTGTGTGTGTGTGTGAGAGAGAGAGGGAGAGAGAGGGTGTGTGGGTGTGTGTTGGTTGGGTGTGGTGAGGTCTGGACGTGGTGGTGTGGGGTCTTTGTGTGTGTGTGTGTGAGAGAGAGGAGAGAGAGAGAGCGAGAGAGAGAGAGAGGTGAGTGTGTGTTGGTGAGTGTCTGAGTGGTGGGTTGTGTGCTGTGGGTGTGAGAGAGAGGGAGGGAGGGAGGGATGAGAGAGTGTGAATGTGAGGTGTGGTGTGTGGTGAGTGTTGAGTGGTGTGCTGTGTGGTGTGTGTGTGTGTGTGTGTGTTTGGATCCGACGAGCGAGAGAGAGCGAGCGTTCATAGTGTGTGTTGTGGGTGACGAGTGTTGAGTTAGTGTGTGTCTGTGTCTTTGTGTGTGTGTCTGTGTGTGTGTCTGAGTGTGTGTGAGAGAGAGAGAGAGAGTGTGTGTGTGTGGGTGTGTGTGGGAGGGAGAGAGAGAGAGTGTGTGTGTGTGTGAGAGAGAGGAGTGTGTGTGTGTTGGTGTGTGAGAGAGAGTGGGTGTGTGTGTGTGTGTGTGTGTGTGTGTGTGAGAGAGAACGAGAGTGTGTGTGTGTGTGTGAGAGTTTGTTTGTGTGTGTGTGAGAGAGAGTGGGTGTGAGAGAGAGTGTGTGTGTGTGTGTGTTTTTGTGTGTGTGTGTGGTGTGGTGTGTGTGTGTGAGAGTGTGAGTGAGAGAGAGAGAGAAAGAGTGTGTGTGTGTGTGTGAGAGAGATGAGAGTGTGTGTGTGTTGTGTGTGAGAGAGAGAGAGTGTGGTGTGTGTGAGAGAGAGAGAGAGAGAAATATCTGTGTGTGTGTGTGTGTGTGTGTTGAGAGAGGGAGAGGTGTGTGTGTGTGTGGTGGAGTCGTGATGAGAGAGAGAGAGAGAGAGAGAGTGACGTGTGTGTGTGTATTGTCTTGTGTGGTGTGTGGTGTGTGTGAGAGAGAGAGAGAGAGAGAGTGGTGTGTGTGTGTGTGAGTGTATGAGTGAGTGTGGGTCTTGTCTTTGTGTGTGTGTGTGTGTGTGTGGTGTGTGTGGTGTGTGTGAGTGTGTGAGTATGGGGGGGAGAGAGAGAGAGAGAGAGAAATGGAGTGGAGAGAGAGAAGAGTGTGTGAGGGTTTGTGTGTGTGTGTGTCTGAGTGGGTGTGTGTGTGTGTGTGAGAGAAGAGAGTGAGAGGAGAGAGGAGGAGAGAGCGAGAGTGTGAGTGTTGTGTGGAGGTTAAAGGTTGTCTGGTGGTGGTGGGTGTGTCTTGTATTTGTTGTGTGGGTGAGTGTGTGTTGGTGTTGTGAGAGAGGATGAGAGAGAGGAGAGTGTTGTGAATGTGAGGGTGTGTGGTGTGGTGATGTGTCTGATGTGAGTTCCCCGCTGCTTTGCGGAGCTCGCTTGTGTGTGTAGTGTGTGTGTGTGTTGTTGCTGTGGTGGTGTGTTCTGGCATGAGTGTGGTGTGAGAGAGAGAGAGATGCGATGTGTGTGTGTGCTAGTGTATGAGTGGTATTGTGTGTGTGTGGTGTGGTGTGTGGGTGGTGTGTCTGTTGTGTGGTGTGTTGTGGAGAGGGGAGGAAGAGGTGGTGTGTGGTGAGTGTCTGAGTTTGTGTGTGTTTGTGTGTTTGTGTGTGGGTGTGTGTGTTTGTGTGAGAGAGAGAGGGAGAGAGTGTCCTGAGGATGGATGTGGGTGTGGTGAGAGAGAGAGAAGTGTGTCGGAGTGAGGATGTTGTGTGTGTGTGTGTTATCGCTCTCTCTCTCTCTCTATCAATATTATCTATATATATAATAATTTTTATCAAATTTGGCTTATATTGTTTTCTAAAAGTTTAATGCAAAAAAATGTTAAAACAAAAATATAAATTAGAAATGAAGATATGCTTCAATGGCTTGTTTTTTCCCTCCTCTGAAGATATGGCATGGCCAAATCAAAGGCCCTAGTTTGGGCATCTCGAGTTTACGCTGTGATAAATTGTGCATTAAATGCTCAAGAATTGTATGTTGTCAATCCTGACTAACAAGACGACATAAAACGCGATGAATCACTCCTGCTGTTCACTCTGATTGTTTGAAATAAATTAACAAGATGAAATGTTTTTAACTGGAAAGTCTCACGCTCAGTTTGACCTTTTCATGTGCATTATATAATATGCAGTAATGCGGTTTTGTAACACTGTATGTTCTTGCATTTGCGAGGTTTTGTAGTCGGTGGTTTTGTTGTCTGCTTTTGTTTTGTGTTGATGGTGCTTGAGGTTCCTGAATAAAACACGTCGTGATACGAGATGTCAGATTGTTATTTGGCACATAATGTACCTGCAATAATTGCACATGAAATCTAGTCTGCTGTGGGTTTTGCACTCACACAGAATGCGCTTTTGCTTTCATTCATTTTTGTTTTGTTTTTTTAACCCTTTTGCTGCTGAAATCTTGATCTAATTTGGTGTTCCTGGTCAAAAATGACTGGCCTTTTAAAAAATTGCTTGTAAATGTCTCATTATGCTCTATTATCACCAAATCTTGGATTCAATCAGTAGTACTTAGTCTTTATATATAATGCATAGAAAAGGTAGTCAGATGTACGGAGTTAATGCATTATTTCTTTCCTAAACAATTGTCACAAAGATAAGGTGTCTATTTGATTGTTTTTGATCTCTAAGCATTTATAAAGTTGCAAACAATTGTATTATCATGCAGTTAAAAAGCTGTGGCTCCATTATTCATGATATCATTACAGGTGCATTACAAAGGAGGCTATATATTAACTGCATTACAACTGACTTTAATTCATGCATTTATATAAAGACTATGAGTAAAATGTGGCCATTCGGGGAAGAATCTTTATCATACATACTGTTTTTTTGTGTGTTTCACTTTTGAGTCAACTGTTGATGTAGGCCACACCTTGATCTTCGCGTTGCATCTCAGTTTGGTTGTGTGGTGACCTCCAAGGCTAGAAAATAAATTGGTATGGCAGCATCGTTTGTGGGATAATTTTTGACAGGAATCATATGGGTGGGCGTCAAGAGTGCGGAAAACAAACCCATGCCCGCAGAGCGAGGACAACTGAGGGTGCATAATGCCTTAGCGTATTCGCGATTCGGACATTCCAAAAAGAAGTACAAACCGGTGTTAACTGATGAAAGCCAGTTGATGAAAGTGTGCGTTTTTTTGCCAGAAAAACAGGGACCCACAAGGGTTGGGCGCAGAAAAACTCCACTAAAAGTACACAAAATAACTCCATAAAGCTTTTTTTGTTTTTTGGGGTGGAAACGAGTTTTATAGTGCATGTTTACTTAGAAAAACAATGGAAAGTAGCACAGTGCAGAGCATCTGAAGACTCGCATCTCAAAAAAACACATTCCTGAGGAACAAGAAGCATTTCTTCCTCCTGCGCTTAAACCACATTCAAAGATACTTCCTAGAAATAAATGCTTTTCAAAAATACGCTTATCTTGTTTCCCCTTCTCACTCTTTTCTGCATTTATGCTTCTGCTTCTGCACTGCTCTAGTTTATTCTTGAAACTTGCCTTTTCAGTATCACAGGCTCTGTTGCTCTTGGGTGTTAAACTGCTGGTGATGTTCCTCATTTGTAAGTTGCATTAAAAGCTTCTGCTAAATGACAGCATAAGTCAGCAAAGAGAAACCAGACATTAAAGCGTCTGCACATTAGATGCATTAGCTGCAAATAATTTTTTTACACATTCGTTCCACCTTCAGAACTTCAAGACAAGCTTCTTGGGTTTATAGGTTAAACTGTGAAGTAACGCTATTCATCTCTTTGTTGCATCAGTGATCTCAGTTAAACGAACATGAATGGCATGTACAGTAATGAACTAATAATGGATGGCTATGGGGCAAAACAAACTGGAGGGACTTAAATGTGAAGCCTGTATTCATGTTAAATGCTTTGTTTAAACCCACAACATACAGAAAAGTAAAGAACCTCATCTTGTTGGGTTTTGGTTTGGATTCGGCTCTGATCTACATTATAAAAAATTATTCTTCAGAGTTGTAAACAAAGATTATTGAAGTACATTTGACAACACTATTTCAGTCTTTCTATTTAAAAAATTTTGTTTAATGTATTGCAATTATTATAATTATTATAGTTATTGTAATTATTTCAGAAATGTACTATTTACATTATTTCTTCAGAAAATCTCAAATTCATGACAAATACAGTTTGCAATTTGCTACTTCAGTCTTTAAAATGTTAATGCAATGTTTAGAAAGAATATACAGACAAGCACAGAAGATATACAGACAGACCGCAGATAGATAGACAGACAGACAAGATAGATAGACAAGATAGATAGATAGATAGATATACAGATATACGATAGACAGACAGACAGACAGACATGATCAGAACAGATATACAGATCGATATGATAGCAGACAGACAGATAGAATACAGATAGCTTACAGATAGATAGATAGATATACAGATAGATAGATAGACAGATAGATATACAGACAGATAGATATACAGACAGATATACAGATAGATAGATAGACAGACAGAAAAAGTCAGATGATAGATAGAACGATAGATAGATTAAGCTAGGACAGCACGCAGCACGATAGACAGGACAGACAGGACAGATATACAGACAGAAAGATATGATATACAGACCGACAGACAGATTACAGACAACAGATGATACAGACAGGATAGATAGATGACGACAGATAGATATACCGCAAGATAAGATATACAGACAGAAAGATAGATATACAGACAGATATACAGATAGATAGACAGACAGACAGATCTACAGATCGACAGACAGAGATATACAGACAGCAGATATACAGATCAGATAGATAGTAGGACGACAGCACAGATAGATATACGACAATTAGGAATATACAGACAGGACAGATAGATATACCAGACAGAAGATATAAAGACAGGAGATAGACAGACAGACGCTAGATATACAGACAAGAAGTGATAGATATACAGATAGATAGATATACAGCCAAGATATACGACAGAAGATATACAGGCAGACAGAAGATTATACAGGACAGATAGATATACAGCCAGGACAGATAGATATACAGACAGACAGATAGATATACAGACAGACAGATATACAGACAGACAGATAGATATACAGACAGATAGATATATAGACAGACAGATAGATAGACAGACACAGAGAGATATACAGATAGACAGATAGATATTACGACAGACAGAAGATATACAGGACAGATAGATTACAGGACAGAGACCGTTCTACGACAGATGATAGAAAGACAGACAGATAGAATACAGACAGACAGACAGGTAGATAGATATACAGATAGACAGATAGATATACAGATAGATATACAGACAGATACAGATAGAGAACGGACAGCTAGATATACAGACAAGACGATAGATATACAGGACGACAGATAGATATACAGACAGAAGATGAATACAGACAGACAGACAGAATACAGACAGATAGATAGACAGACAGGAAGATAGATAGACAGACAGACAGCTATACAGACAGACAGATAGATGATAGACAGACAGACAGGCAGACAGATATACAGACAGAAGACAGAATATACAGACAGACAGATAATATATACAGCCAGACAGATAGATATTAGAGACGGACAGATAGATACTACAGAAAGACAGACAGACTCCAGACAGCTAGATAGATTAGAGATATAGACAGACAGATAGACAGACAGATAATAGATAGATAGACAGACAGACAGAAAAAACAGACAGACAGACAGACAGATGAGATAGACAGACAGACAGACAGATAGACTATACAGACAGACAGATAGATATCACAGGAAGACAGACAGACAGCTATTACAGACAGATAGATAGACAGGACAGATACGATATACCACAGACAGATAGATATACAGCCAGAAGCATAGACAGACAGACCGATATACAGACAGACAGACAGACATACAGAAAGAACAACAGACAGACATATAGAAAGAACGACAGACAGACAGTCATATAGAAAGAACGATATAGACAGACAGACATATAGATATAGACAGACAGACAGATAGATATACAGACAGACAGACAGATATACAGACACAGACAGACAGATAGATAGACACACAGACAGACAGACAGAGAGACACAGACAGATAGACAGGACAGACAGATAGATGATAGATAGACAGATAGATATACAGACAGATAGATATACAGACAGACAGACACACAGATAGACAAATAGATAGATAGATAGATAGACAGACAGACAGATAGATATACAGACAGACAGACACACAGATAGACAAATAGACAGATGGACAGACAGACAGACAGACAGACAGATAGCTATACAGACAGACAGACAGAATATAAAGACAGCAGACAGATATACAGCCCGATAGATAGACAGAACAGGACAGATTAGATAGACAGACAGATAGATTATACAGACGGACAGAAGAATAGACAGAACAGATAGATAGAAAGATAGATAGATACAGACAGACGACAGTATACAGACAACAGACAGATATACCGCCAGTAGTATACAGAGACAGACAGACAGACGATAGATAGACAGACGTTAGATAGACAGACGATAGATAGACAGACAGATAGATAGAAACATAGATAGACAGACAGACAGATAGATTAGATATACAGACAGCGATATAACAGACAGACAGGACAGTATACAGACAGACAGATTAGAATATACATACAGACAGAGACAGTCATACAGACAGACAGATAGATAGACAGAAAGAAGATAGATATACAGACAGGACAGATCTACAGACAGACAGGACAGATATACGACAGACAGATAGCTATTACAGGACAGACAGATAGATAGACAGCACTGTAGATAGATATATAGACAGACAGGTATATAGATAGATATACAGACAGACAGATAAGCAGTTCTGTTTGCTGGGGTGTATTTATGGTGTTTTGTAAGCTTAAATCGCCACAGTTTTACTTTGTAAAATCATTTATAACTTTAAATATTGTGCATCGTTACATTCATTAATATATATATGTATATATACAGTCATTATGAATCACGGCACTATTGCACAGAAAATGAACACATTTGTTCAGTGTATGAGGAATATCTTGGACTTGCACGAAAAAACGCTGGGCTAAAGGGATAGTTCAGCCTAAAATGAAGATTTTGACATAATTGAACAATTTTCCGCCAGTGCTTAGAGTGATCCTACAGTGCCACCAAGAGGACATTTTTAAATTGCCATTTGTACAGGTCTGTGATGTTTTTGTAATATTTATTTCTGCAATTTTATAACTTTATGCTCCTCTGTCTTTACAACAAGTTATTTATTTTTTTTACTTTGAAACATTTTTCATTAAATCATGGCCTTTTGAAGTTTAATAATCACATTAGGCTATACTGCAATTCCTGTTTTCTGGCCTCAAATTTAAGCCCTTTTAAAATCACAATTAATAATTGTTAACCATCTTACGTTATTTAAGACTTTTTTATGGGCTTAAATTAAAAACTTGAATTTAAGACCTTGAGAACTACTTTTTATTCACAATGTACTCCTAAATACATGTTATAGTTGGCACACATCTTTTTTTTATTGTTTCTTCTGAGATAAACTGTGGATATGAGAAAATTCTGACTTTTTCTCACAATTCAGACAAGGAAATAAGTACTGCCAACAGAATTTATATTGATGATGATTGTTAATATTTGTTTTATCAGAATATCAGCTCATTTGCGTGGACACATTTATCAATGCATTGTGCAAATGCATGATCAAATTCAATTAATTGTGAATTTAATTTAATTTATTATTATATCTACTCGTATTCATCTATATATACTTACAATAAAAAATTGTAAAAAACACAAGTTCATGGAAGGGATTCTCTTTATTGAAACTTTTTAATAGCAAGTTAGGCAACAGATCAACTATATTCAAAAAACACGTTCACAGAAATGTTCCCAGACTGGATTCTCTTTACTGAAAGGTTTTTAATGGCAAGTTCTGCGACAGGCCTGTTTGGACTTCATGCACTACAAAAACCAACCACAAAAAACTGATTCTAACCCACATCCTTGCGTCCTTCATCGTGTGCACTGACATACAGATCCTCACCAGCGTTATTCACATTGAGACGCGCAGAATCTCTTTTAAAGCCAGCATGAGATCTTATGTAAGTGTATGTCCCAGCAGAAGCTGAAAACGAAAACGGCTCCGCATGAAGTCTTCATAGAGTCATGGACTTTTTAAGATGTGAGAAGTCAAACAAAAATGCAACACTTTAATTAAAGCCTATATATAATTTTTTTTTTTTTAATATAATAACATTTTTAAATAGGCAAAACTGTATTTATATATTTATTTATGGTGCAGAATGGCTAAAATCACTTACAGAACCTTACAGAGAAATCTACATTTTTCTCGTAGTCTGACTCCATCTCATCCTGACTGGCAGATCAGGATATGTAGAGAGGTCAAAGGTCAGACTCAAAGCAGAGAGACCCTAGGTCATGTGATCAGAGGTCACACTGACTGATGTGTCTGATCACACGTTTTTCTTAACTGCATGTATGAGGTATCTTGATTCTAGTAACAATCCCATCTACTTAGAATTGTTAATATGTTTAGTTTTGTATCATCTGACTTGCACTTAAATATTTAGCGTCAAATGTCTCTCTCTAGTCTCTCTAGAGTTTGTTATTATTTGGTAACATAATAGTTGTTTTCTTTATGCAATGATACTAATAACATAAATAATGCATACAAATCAGCGCATACCAAACACACCGGCCCACAAAAGCTATTTTGTCATTTAAATATGAGTATAAAAATAGTTACAGCTACATAAAAATTGCTACAGAATTTCATCATAACATCACATTAATGTCGACATTGACTAACACCAGCATACGCTCTGTTTCTGGGTCGTTCTCAGGAAACACTGCCATTTATCATATATTTCTACTGATACTGTATAAAGAACTGATATTTTATGATTTTAAATGTTTGTTTTTCAGTGGAGTAGTAATATGCATGGCCAAATTTATCAATGCATTGTATAGGATTATTCAAATTAAATTGAATTATTAAATAAAATTATTTTATTGAATTCTAAATGTAATTTAATTTAATCTGGCCACATTTATTAATGCATTATAAAGGCTTATTCAAATTAAATTGAATTATTGAATTAAATTATTAATTTTAATTTAATTGTACATTTTAATTAATAATTAAATGTTAACACTTGTGTACAATTTACTTTTCATTATTTAATTTGAATGAATGTTAAGGTTAGTTTTATTGATTTAAATTATTTAAATAAGTTATTTAAATTCTTTCACTGTCTGTGTAGTTTTGACTAATTCTTAATAATTATTACATTCAAAAAGAATGATATATAGGTAGTAATTAGTATAAAGGCTTGTGAAAAATGGTTTATTGAAAACCCACATTTGTTGCTGAAAACTCTTGCAAAGACGATGCTAAATGAAAATGTTATTGAAATGTTCTGGCAGAAATGCTGTTGTTTTCTGAGAACGAGCCGTTTGCTGACGACTGCTTGGCCTGGCATATATAAACTCTTCTGCTCATGACGTCGTTCAGTGGAAGCGTCTGAAAGCTGAAGGATCTGAGGTTACATGACAGATTAGAGTGAGCCGACGGGTTCATATTCATCACTGGATCTGCAGGCAACATGCAAATATACAGAGGAGGACTCAGAAGAACAGATCGCCTGCAGAGAGAGAGAAGAAAAGAAGACCACGGGTGAATATTCTCCAAGTTTCTTGTCTTGTTTGCCAGTAGAAATACCTATTCTTAAATCAAGATTCAATTACAGGAGACGCAAAGTCTTAAGTCTGGTCCTCAGAAAAAAAGAAAAAAAGAAGTGCGTTTATTCTCAAAGCAATAAATATCTTTCAATGGGGTCAGAAATAGCAACTTAAACCAGAAAAACTCAATTATTTGTCTGACTGCATTGGTTGATATTTGTTCTTGCTTTAAGCATAAACTTACTCTTTTTTTTTTTTTTTTTAGAAAACAAGACTTAATATTTTAAGTATGGAATCTTGTTTCCACCATAGAATTAAAAAAATATATATTTGTGACTTTTATTTCACAATTCATTTTTTTTCGCCACAAAATAAAACATAAAAAGGTCATTCGTAATTCTGTGTTTTGCAATTCTGTTTAAATCTTGTAATTATAGAATTGAGAGATATTTTTTAAAAATAATATTTTTTTTGCCACAAAATAAAACAAAAAAAAGGTAATTCGTAATTCTGTGTCTTGCAATTCTGTTTAAATCTTGTAATAATAGAATTGAGATTTTTTTTAAATTGCCACAAAATAAAACAAAAAAGGTCATTCGTAATTCTGTCTTGCAATTCTGTTTAAATCTTGTAATTATAGAATTGTGAGCTTTTTTAAAAAAAAATTAAAAAATTAGTTTTTCCTCCCACAAAATAAAACAAAAAAAGGTAATTGCGTAATTCTGTGTCTTGCAATTCTGTTTCAATCTTGTAATTATAGAATTGTGTTTTTTTTTTAATTCGCCACAAAATAAAACCTAAAAAGGTAATTGCAACTTTTTTTTCACAATTCTGACTTTTTTTCCTCACAATTACAATATTTCTACTGGAAAACAGGACAAAAATGCATAGACAGAAAATCACTTTTTTTGTGGTGCATATGTTTTCATTTGACATTAACAGGATGTTTTTTTGTCGTTTGTTTTTTAGAATGTGAATGTTATGGTATATATAGCATCTTGTGCTGTTGTTCACCTGTGTGCTTAGCAGGCGGCGCGCTGCTCTTGAAGCTTGTGTTTGTGCTGGAGATGGTCTGACACACACTACAGCACAGAACATCATTAGATTATCAGCTTATTACAGTATGTGCTGTACAGTCACACGCACTCATGCTCACCTGTTCTCATTCACATCTGTGGCATCTCCTGGTGAAATAAGAATGAATATGTTTCAAAATAAAATAAAACATGTTTATTTACATTTACTGCACTGGGAAATTCTAAATTAGTCTTTTTATTAGGCGATGAGCATCTGTGGATGTCCCAATCAGGTCCCATGCAGCCATTTTTTACAGTTTGGACCCATAAACTGGAAAGAGCAACCGCTGATATTCTTCAGGTAATAAAAGTAAAGCGCTCTCGTCAGAGAAGTGTGTTTACCGTTGGTGATGTTGAGTTTGTGTGTGGCCTCTGACAGCGTCCTGTTAACATGACAAACAGAAGCACATCTTTCACATCAGCTGTGCTAAAAATACACACAATTCAGTCAACGGTGAGCCAGAAACACTGATGCTCACTTCTTCAGAGGTTTTTCAGTGGCACTGTTGAACATGGCATTGCTGAACGTGATTGGCTGATCCCTGCTGCGCGTGAACATGTGATTGGCGGATAAGAAGGCGGGGTAATGTCCTGGGCGAATCGGTTTGGCTGAGGGGCAAATAGAATATTTCATACTATTTATATACATAATAAATATACACAGCACCCACACATATAGTATCCATATATATTATGTAAACAAAAACGTATTTCGATGCTATTAATCGCTTGACAGCACTAAATATTACATTTGTTTATAATATTATAAATATTTTCTGAAATATTTAATGCATTTATTATTCATGTATCCAATTCATAATTATTTATAAATTAAATAATATTATAATGTTTTGTAATATTTTCAATACCTTAATTTATCATCTTATTAAATAATGTAAATAAATTTAATACGTTATTGTATTAAATTTTCTTTTATATCATTATAGTTTGAATATAGATTTGTGTTATTCATATATATACAATGCATTATAATTAACACTAGAATCATATTTAATAATCATATTAATATCTTATTTTTTTTTAGTAAAGTAATCATGGTTTTTTTATATTTCTAGTTTATATTGTATTTCATAGTATGGGAATCATCAATATATCATAGTAATTTTATATTTCATGACATGCTGAAATTTAACAAAAATTGTTTATATATGTGATCCTGGAGCCCAAAACCAGTCATAAGGGTCAATTCGGTATTCTAATAACAAATCATCATCTGAAAGCTGAATAAATAAAGCTTTCCATTGATGTATGGTTTGGCCAAGATACAACTATTTGAATATCTGAATCTGAGGGTGCAAAAAAAATCTAAATCTTGAGAAAATCATCTTTAAAGTTGTTCAAAATTAAGTTCTTAGCAATGCATATTACTAGCACACCCTAGTTTGAGATATTTAGGAATTTACTAAATATCTTCATGGAACATTTACTTAATATCCTAATGATTTTTATCATAAAAGAGAAATGTATAATTGTGACCCATACTATGTATTGTTGGCTATTGCTACAAATCTACCCCAGCGACTTAACACTTCTTTTGTGCTCCAGGGTCACATATTGCCATGTGATAATGGCTATTTTGGAAAACGTAGTTAATAAAATCGACACAAATGAAAGCTGCTTCATCTCATGCAGAGCAATAACAGAGAGATGATGCTTGAGATTCATTGGTTTAATCGTCCAGTAGAGACTAATGACCGATGAGCGCAGCGTGAGGCCGTCTGAAGCCGTTTCTGGCTCTCATGGCGTCTTTGATTCGCTCGACCTCCTGCTGGTAGCGCCGGCGGTCCTTCATAGCTCCTTCTTTGGCTTCTGTCAGCGCGCCCTCCAGCGCTCGAACCCGATCCGCCGTGGAGCGAAGACGCTTCTCCAGCTTCGGAAGCTCGCAGCGCAGATCTGCATTATCACGAACCAGCTGAGAGACGGCGCAGAATCATATCAGGCCATGAACATATATATCATATACAGTCAAACCAAAGACCAACACAAACCGGCAGCATTCTCACATCTCACATTATTCGCGATAGTTTAGAAAATGGTAATAAAATATGAAAAACTAATTCATCTTGGAATGTCAGCTACCTTGATAGAGGTATGTAATGGGATTCAGTTGAATACGCGTCAGTTTTTTCAACTGCTTACAAACATTAAGCTTTACTTGTCACACAGTTTCGAAAGCAGAAGCCCACACCAATCGTCAAAACCTACACTAATTCTCAGCCTTTGACTCAAACACAGCACACAATTCTCTATGTAACACACAAAAATCTAACATGAATTAATATTATGGCAAAGGTGTTTTGCAAATGTTTGCTTTTGAGATGTGAGGCATTTTGCATTTTGTGCGTGCAAATATTTGATTTGTGTGTAAAGTTTTGAAAATGTGTGTAAGCAGTAAGCGCACAATTAGATAACACCAATTTAGCTCAACCAATTACCAAGCCATGCTCTTTTTTAGGTCAGAAGAAATCACTGAGGTGTAAAATTATCAATTATCAATTAAGCAAAACATGCCCGGTCAACCTTTTACTGGTAGTCCACTGTATGAAGAATTTTTGGGTGTGATTTGTCAGTTTACTTTATTTGGCTATCCTCACTTACATAAATGAATATAGTGTCCTGCACCCACTAGTAAAAAAATATCTGGTTGTCTGAATAGTTATTTTTGGTTTTGTCTGTATGTCTCTCCTACATCCTTACGTGTAAATGAGGGTGTTATTATACAACTAACATTGCATTATTAGTTTCTACAGGGTTTGAGGATCTGATTATTGACCTGTTTGTGAACTTTTGTGAGCTGTTCCAGGTTGTTCTCGAGAAAGGAGATCTTCTGTTTCTGTGTGGAACAGCCTCCGCTGTCATCCAGCTCCAGCTCAGAGCTCTGAAACACAGATGAAGACGAGACGCTAAAATACAGTATGATTATTTTTATTCTCTTTAACACTTTACAGTAAGGTTCCATTTAACATTAGTTAACATGCAGCTGCCAACCTCTCAGATGATGCCAACCCTGAACCAACACACAAAACCAACACATTTGATCGCAACATAGAATCAGGTCAGTGTTGGGGACACCATTACAAGTAACGTGAGTTACTAATGCAGATTACTTTCTTCAAGTAACTATAAAGTAACGCTTACTTTGTTTAATTTCCAAGAGAGATCTGAGTACTTTTTCAAATAAGTCACTCATTTACTTTTTTTCAATTTATTGATTGACAAGTCTCCTGTCCCCATTTTGAGAGAAATCAGAAGATGTTACTGGAGTTCTAAAATAAATATGAATATGCAATAATTCATCTCACTCACAAAAAAAAAAAACAAATTCAGTATTCCTCAAAATAAAAAAAAGCAAACCAGAGATTACGACAACCTCATACTTAATGTTAACACACAAATATCCTTGATTATTTAATCCCATTATAACCATGATATGTATAAGGTGTTAATAATAGTATACATATGCTTTAATAATTTACTGTACTACTTATAATGATAATAATTTAGTAATTTAAGAAATAAATTCTTTTATTATTTATCTGACATTATAATTATTGATATAAATATTATCATTTATGTATAATATAATGTAATATATTTCATATTATTGAATACATGTAATGGATTATAATTAATAATGCAATAATATTTAACAAAAAACTATGTGTAGCTTTTGTCCATGTTGTACAGCATAATTTTTTGTGTTTGCTTTATAAATAAATATGTTGTTGTATTGCTCCTTATTCATGCCATTTAATGCATTAACAGATTGTTAAATGCATTAACTTATTGTAAAGTGTTCCTGTCTTTTGTGCTCCTTAATCAGTCATAATTTAGTTTTTCGTGACATTTTTCAGCAGGTCAGTTCCTGCGTGATTCCTCATGATTTGAGTCTTGATCTGAGTGTTTGAGGTTCGGCTGAACGCACCCGTTTGACTCGAGTCGTGAGGTCTTGAACAAACAGCTTCCTCAGGTTATGGAGCGTCTGGAGTTCACGGGCCTTTCACAGACAAACGTGCAGGTGTGTAAATCTCATTGTTATAGATCATATTCAGTCTGAGGTGCTGTAGCTACTCACGACGGTCTCCTCCAGACCCTTCATGTCCTGCCTGGTCTGCTCCTGACGTTCATGCAGAAATCTGCAGAAACAGTATCAGGTGCACCAGAGTCAAAGAAGTCTCTTCTGCTCACCAAAGACTGCATTTATTTTATCAAAAATACAATAAAAACAGTAACACTGTGAAATATTATTACTGTTTTAAAACAAATTGTTTTCTGTTTTATTATATTTTAAAATGTAATTTGTTTCTGTGATGCGCAGCTGTATTTTCCGCATCATTACTCCATTCTTCAGTGTCACATTATCTTCAGAAATCGTAAATCTGCTAATAATACTACAGAAAGACTCATTAATTAATTAATTAATATGCATAAAAGGAGGAGATGGGGAGGAGGAGGGATGCCGAAAGAACTTAAAACGGAAGTGGTAAGAGGCTGTCTTTTATACTAAGATATTAATTGGAAGATTAGATGGGCGTACTCCTCCTGAAATTACTTTAATTACTTCACTTAAAATCTTACTGTTCAAAAATGTTTTGCGTCTGGATATGTGCGTCTGTTCTCACCTGAGCTCCTCCCGCTTGTTCGGACTTTCTCATGCTCTCGCTTCTTCAGTACGCTGACTAACCCAACCTCCTCGGCTCCAGCCCTGCACTCAGCCTCTGGTATCACTGCGCACACACAACACCACACACACAACACACAGCGGTTTCACACACACACACACAGAGTTCCACACACAGCGTTTACACACGACACACACACACATTGGTTCACACACACACACACACACACAGCGGTTACACACACACACAGTGGTTACACACACACACACACACAGTGGTTTACACACACACACGACCCACCCAGCGTTCCCCACACCACCCCCACACACACCACACCAATGGGTTACACACACCCACACCCACAGTGTACCACACACACACTCTCACTCTCTTACACACCAAACACACACACACACACACACAGCGGTAAAGAAAACACGCGGTTACCACACACACACTACAACGACACACAGCAGTTACACACTACACACAAGCATTTACACACAAACACACACACAGCTGTTACACCCACCACACACCAGCGGTTCACCAACACACACCCACAGCAGTTACACCCACACCACACCCACACACACCCCGCGGTACACCAAACACCACACGCCCCCACAGCGGTTAAAAAACCAGCGGTTACACACACCCACACAACACACCGCGGTTACCCACAAACCCACACAGCAGTTACATACAACCACACACAGCGTTACACAAACACACCACAGCGGTTTTACCCCAACGCACACACCACCAGCTGTTAAGAAAACACAGCGTTACACACCCACCCACACACACGCGGTTCCCACCAACACACACCGACAGTTACAGACAACACACACACAGCGTTACACACACACACACACAGTTACACACACACACACACACACACAGCAGTTACACACCCACACACACACACCACCCACACACGCGGTTAACACACGACACATCACCCACCACAGCGTTTAAGAAAACACAGGCGGTCACACCCACACACACACACCCATTCGGTTCACACACCCACCACAACACACCACACACACATGGTTACACACAACACACACAGTGGTACACACACACACACACACACACAGGGTACACGACAGGCACATCACACACAGCGGTTAAGAAAACACAGCGGTTACACACACACACACACACAGCGGTTACACACACACACACAGCGGTTACACACAAACACACACACACAGCGGTTACCCACAAACACACACAGCAGCGGTTACACACAAACCACACACACAGCATCTCACACACACACACACACACGCTCAATCACACAAACACACACACACACACAGCGGTTAAGAAAACACAGCGGTTACACACACACACACACACACACATCGTTTACCCACAAACACACAACAGCAGTTACCGGACAACACACACCATCGTTACACACCAACACACACACATCGGTTCCACACAACACATTCACACACAGCCGTTTACACAACACACCACCACACGCTGTGGGCGTTTAACACAAACACACGACCCACCGCGGTTAGAAACACACGGTTACACACACACACACACAACACACACAGCAGTTACCCACAAACCCCGCAGCGGTACTCACACACACACACCCACACACACCACCACACACACACACACACACACACAGTGGTTACACACACACACACAGCTGTTACACACAAACACACACACACAGCGGTTACCCACAAACACACACAGCAGTTACAGACAAACACACACACCACAACACACAGTTGTTTACAACACACACACAGCGGTTACACCCACACAAACAACCCACACCGCGTTACCACAACACACACACCAGCGTTTACACACACATACAACACAGCGTTTAACCAAACACACACACAACAGCGGTTACCACAAACACACACACACATCGGTTACACACACACACCGCGGGTACACACACACACACTCCACACAGCGGTGCACACAACACCACACACAAGGGCGTGTACACACAAACAACCAACACAGCGGTTACACCACACACACACACCGCGGTTACACACAAACACACAACCACAGTGTTACATCACAAACGAGACCACACACCAGTGTTTTCACACACACACACACAGCGGTTACACACACACACACCGCGGTTACCACAAACCACACACACAGCGGTTACACACACACACACATCACACACACACACAACACACACATCTCACACACACCCACACACACAACACACACACAGTGGTTACACCCAACACACACACACAGCGTTACCCACATAACACACACTACACACACACAAGCGGTTACCCCAACCACACAGCGGTTACACCCAACCCACACAACACACAGGTGGTTACACACAACACACACACACAGTGGGGTTTACACACACCACACAGCTGTTACACACACACACACACACACATCTGTTACACCCAACCACACCCAACGGTGTACACCCAAACCACACACGACACTACACAGCTGTTACCCACAAAACCTCCACCACGCGTTTACACACAAACACACACACACACACACACACATTGGTAAATACAGCAAACCCAACACACCGTGGTTACACCACACACACAGCGGTTTACACACACCACACACACCACCAGCGTTTACCACACACACCACAGCGTTACACCAACACACACACCCAAGAGCGGTTACACACAACCACACACACACAGCGGTTTACACCACACACACACACACAGCGGTTACACACACACACACACAGCGTACACACACACACACACAGCGGTTACACACAAACACACACACACAGCTTTACACACACACACACACACACACACACAGCGCACACACACACATTGGTTCCACACACCACACACCACACACTCGCGTTACACCACCAGTGGTTACACACACACACACACACAGAGTGAATCAGAGAGCATCTGTGAGGGTTTCTGACTCTTTGAGCTCGTCGATGATCTTCTGTTTGTGGTTGATGTCGTCGCGCAGACGGCCGAGCTGCTTGTGCTGCGGCTCACGCTGAGCGTCTGCTTTCTGAAACACACACAAACACAATTAACACCATACAAATACAAATACAGCCAACTGCAGAATTCACAAGCATTTCCAGCAATAGACCAAATGGTTGAGATTTACCTTTCCGTTTCCAGACTCGTCCGTGTCCAGCGGGTTATCCTGAGCACTTTCTGTGAACATGGAGACAATAACTTTACAATCCGAACATATCACTGTATGTTTAAAACATGTTTTTCAGGATCTACAGACAGTGAAATATGTTTTCTTTAATAGCTGAGTGATGATAAAGTACTCAGAGTTGCATGATTGATGAAGCCAGGCTTATTACAGTTAACTAAAACCAAACAATGACTAAAACCTTTTTTTTTTAAGTTACTTAAAAAAAGAGGAAACTAAAAAAAATGAATAAATAAATAAAAATGTTTCATTTCAACTAGTATCTAAGGCAACAATTATTTTTTATTTAACTTTTAACTTGATAAACTAAAATAACTCAATTTAAAACTGAAATAAAAATAATAAATTACTGAAATGACTAAATGACTAAAACTAACTAAAATTAAGATGAAAGCAGAATATACATATAAAAATGTAAATTAAAATATTTACAAAAACTATATTAGTATCTCAATGATATGACGCTTTAATGATGTGAAGCGTAAAACTTTAACAGTTTGTACTGTTTAATTTATTTTGATAAAATAATGTTATATTTTATCAAATAAAATATAATTTTTTTAATAAAAAAATACACACATAAAATTAAGCTTTGAAATATTTGAACAAGTTCAAACTTGTTAAAAAATAAGCACTTAGCAAAGTTTATACATTTAGTTTATTTGAGGTTGGACACAAAAACAACTTATTAAAAAATAAAATATATTTATAAACAAAATGTAAAGTATGTACAGTATTTTTTATTTTATTCAATAAATAAGATATAAAATAAACCACCATTGTTGGTTAAATATTCATGTTAAAATATACAGAATTGTCTAATATACATATACAAAAAGTGAATATACCGAATTGTATTAAAAAAAAAAACAGTGTTTTAGGTGATATTTTTGATTAAGTATAAGTGTGTGTGTTTGTGTGTGTGTGTGTGTGTGGGTGTGTTTTGTACTGCGGTCTGGTATGTGGTGAGTCTTCACCAGACAGTCGTAGTTGTTCTCAGCTGCGTTTATTGAGCTCCCTGTTCTGCATGTATTCCAGTCAGAGAGAGGATCTCGCTTCATGCCTGGAAAACACACAGAGACTCATCTGTGAGTGTTTCAGTGTGCGTAGTGTGTGCGTCGTGCTGTGAGCGTGAGTGTAAGTGTGGTGTGTGTGTGTGTGTGTGTGAGTGAGTATGTGTGCGTGTGTGTGTGGTCTGTGTGTGTGAGTCTGTGCGTGTGTGTTAGTGTGTGTGAGCGTGTGTGTGAGAGAGATAGAGTGTGTGTGTGAGAGAGAGAGAGTGTGTGTGTGTGTGTGATGTGTGTGTGTTGAGGTGAGTGTATGAGTGTGTGTTGATGCGCGAGTGTGGAGACCGTGTGGTTGTGTTTGGTGTGAGGCGTGTCTGTGTTGAGTGAGTGCGGTAAGTGTGTGTGTGTGTGTGTATCTGTTTGTGTGTGTGTGTGTGTGTGTGATGTGCGTGCGTGTGTGTGTGTGTGTGAGTGAATGAGTGCGTGAGTCTGTCTGTCTGTGAGTGCGTGAGTCTGTCTTTCGTGTGTGTGTTCTCTGTGTGTTGTGGTGGTGTCTGTGTGTGTGTGTGTGTGTGTGTTGTCGTGTGTGTGTGTGTGTGTTGGGTGCTGTCGTGTGTGTGTGTGCGTGGGGAAGGTGGCCTAATGGTTAGAGAGGGTGTGCTGTGTCTATTGTGTAGTGTGTGCGTAGTGTGAGCGTGATGTATAGTGTGTGTGTGTTGGTATGAGTGTGTGTGTGTGTGTGTGTGTGGTGAGTCCGTTCTGTGTGTGTTGTGTGAGTGCGTTGTTTTGTATATGTCTCTGCAGTGTGGGTGTGGTGTGGTGTGACGTGCCGGAGGTGTGTGAGTGTGTGTGTGTGTGTATCGTCTTTGTGTGTGTGTGTGGTGGGTGTGTGTGTGTCTGTGTGTGTGTGGTGTGTGTGTGTGTTGTGTGTGTGTGGTCTGGGTCTGTGTGTGGAGTGTGTGTGTGTGTGGGGGAAGCGTGATAATGGTTAGAGAGTCGGACTCATAACCCCAAAGGTTGTGGGTTCGAGTCTCGTTCGTACCGGCAGGGATTGTAGGTGGGGGTGTGAATGTACAGCGCTCTCTTCCACCTCAATACCACGACTGAGGTGCCCTTGAGCAACGCACCAAACCCCCAACTGCTCCCCGGACGCCGCAGCAATTAAATGGATGCCACTGCTAAGGGGTGTGTTCCGGTGTGTGGATGGTGTAATGATGTGAGTGTGCACTTGGATGGGGATATAAAAGCAGAAGCACTAAATCGAGTATGGGTCACCTCTTGGCCACAGGTCACTTCACACATGTCACATGTGTGTGTGGGTGTGTGTGTGTGCGCGTGTGTGTGTGTGTGTGTGAGAGACCTGTGATATGAGCAGCTGACAGGACGACAGCTCTCTGCCGGTCTCCTCCATCTTTCGGTGACAGTCGGTCTGTAAAGCCTCCAGCTGTCCGCAGCGTTTCACCAGCGACTTCAGCTCAGACTTGACTTTGCTCACATACACACACACCACGGCGTATTCCTCCTCCTGCACACCCGACAGGTCACACGGCTGACGGACACACACATTTACTGACACAATCAGTCTTATTCTGCATCTTTACTTCATCCTTTTGTTTTATTACAGAATTACTTCACACAGAGATGAAAACTCTCATTATTCACTGATAATCAGCTCTCAGATCTCATTCATAAACGCTGCACGATGTGATCAGAATCAAAAGCATCTGATCATTGATTATTCAAAATCACTTTTGGCTGCAGAAGTCATATGGAAAACCGTTATGATGCTTTAATGATATTTTTGTATCTTTACAGACATGGTCACTATAAACTGGAAAAGAGCTGATTTTCATTTTGTTCTGCACAGAAAGTCATTAAAGGCAACATGAAGGCAAGTCAGAGTTATTATAGTTAACTAAAACTAAAACTAAACCTCATTTTCATTTGGTTTAACTTGATTTAGTAAACTAAAACTAATAAATAAAATATAATAAATAGCTATATAGACCTAATAAAACTATATAGAACTAATAAAACTAACAAAACTGCACCAAAAAAACTCAAATTTAACTGGAATTAAAGTGAAAACAGAACATATAAATATAAAAATAAAATCGAATTAAATTAAATATCTTAAATAAATTAATGAATAAAATAAAAAAATGAGCAAAAGCTTAATAGTATAACATTTTGATTAGTTTGACTTGATATAATAAAAAAATATATATAAATATAAAGATGAATAAAACGGATAGGGACATAGTAAAAAAAAAACAGCTAATAAATAAATAAAAAAACTCAACAAAATTACTAAAACTTTAACTAGAATTAAAGTAAAAAGAGAAAATCTAAAAATTCAATATAATTCAAATTAACAAAAAACGTAATAATAGTGTATAAATTTTTAATTTAGTTTAACTTGATGTAATAAACTAAAATTAATAAATAAAAATGAATAAAAAATAGACATATAGATAAATAAAAATAATAAAAACGCACAACAAAATTACTAAAACGTGAAAATATAAAAAGGTAATAATTTAAAAATAAAAAACACTGTAATAGAATATTATAATAATAATTTTGGATGAATATTGATGATTTTGTACATTCCTCCTTGTTTAATCTCTGATTTCACTCTGACTGTTATGCATACTTATATTTATACATTTAGTTTATTTATGCTACTTATTATCTCGGTCTTTTCATATTGCTTTTATGTAGTAGTAAAGCAGTGTTGGTCAGCGCGGGGATATTGTAGCAATACCAACAATACATGTGTGGGTTAAAAAAATACATTTCTCTTTTATACAAAAATAAGCGGATATAAGCTTATGTTCCATGAAGATATCTGTACATATACTGTAAATATATCAGAACTTATTTTTTGATTAGTAATATGCAGTGCTAAGAACTTCATTTGAACAACTTTAAAGGTGATTTTCTCAATATTTAGTTATTTTGCACCCTCAGATTCAGATTTTCAAATAGATGTATCTCAGCAAAAATATTGCCGTATTCTAACAAACTATACATCAATGGAAAGATTATTCATTCAACTTTCAGATGATGTATAAATCTCAATAAAAAAAAATTGACCCTTATGACTGGTTTTGGGCTCCAGGGTCACATATCAGTTTCTTTAGCCGATTGTAGCCCAACTTATGGACCACTCAATGGGAATAATTCAATTATTTCAGAGAGAGAAAAAGCAAATCAGATAAAAGATAAGCATCATGTATTTGATCAATCTGTTTATTGATCATGTCACACACTCGCTCACCAGTCTGAGGTCTCCGTTTCCCAGTATGAAGCTGAAGTCGTTGATATCCTTCATCAGAGTGTTTAACACCTCAGTGATGCGCTTCCTCTGCTGGCCACTCACTTCCTGTAGCCGGGAAAACTCCGCCTCCAAACACATCAGATCCGACTGAGAGAAGACCGTGATTAAACATTATTCACTGCATGGAAACATACTTTAATTCAGCACTGATGATTTAATCAGCAGCTCAAGCAGCTCAACATTACTGCTGGTGTTTATGTCATTATAGGTCTTACTTTCACTGCTCAGTTAATATTATGCCATGCTTGCAAAACACTAATAGACACAAGACAGTAATAACAAAACTTGTTTAAATTGAGCCAATAAATTCTATTATTTGTACTACAGATCTAGGGAAACAACATGTTATACCCCTTTTTCCTTATTTTAGTTTTTAAGTCTTTCTGCTCACCAAGGGTTGCATTTGATCAAAAATACAGTAACTACAGTAAAAACTGTGAAGGTATCATATAAAATAGCTATTTTCTATATGAATATGTTAAAATATAATATTTCTGTGATCAAAGCTGAATTTTCAGCATCATTCCTCCAGTCTTCAGTGTCACATGATCTTTCGAAATCAGTATATATGCTGATCTGCTGCTCGAGAACATTTTGATTATTATCAGTTGAACACCGGCGTGCTGCACAATATTTTGTGAAAAACGTGAGGCATGTTATGTTGAAGATTCACAGATGAATAGGAAGTTCAAAAGAACAGTATTTATTTGTAATATAAATATTTTGTAACATTATAAAGTCTTTACTGTCACTTTTGATCAAGTCCCTAATGAATAAAAGACTTTTGAATGGCAGCATGAATTTGAGAAGCAGGCAGGAATGAATGAGTAAAAGACAAGAGAATATTCAGCCCTACATGAAAGCTCTGTGGAATATGTAGGTAATTTTGAAGAAAAAGCTCACGAGATCAAAGCAGAACATGTGGCTCCTCAAACCAAACAACATGCAAATGAAGGGATAGTTTGCGTACGGTTTTGTGCGACAGCTCCTCGATGAGGCGTCTGTTGTGGATCCTCGTGTCTTCGGCCTCCTGACTCTTCTGGTCGTAGTTCAGAGCGAGTTCCTCCAGCGCCTGCAGAACCTCATTCACCTCGGCCTTCGCGCTGTCGCTGTCCGCTTGAAGACGACTCAACTCGCACTGCACACGCTCACCGTCTCCACGCGACGACGCTAGCAGCTAAACACACACACACTGAGTATGCCGTTTCCCTGACCTACTTTACACAACAAGACTTAAATCATCCACTATGCAGTTTTATATTCATGTAGTGGGCGTTTTGGATATATAACACTAGCATACTACTATTTTTGCAGTATGCATACTGTGCACAATATGTGAGTTTTCTGTATGCAGTACATTCTGCACAGTATGGAATATGTAGTATGCTATTAATCCAGTAGCTGAATCTGGAATATTACATTAGCATACTACTCATACTATTTTTGTAGTGTGCATACAACACACAATAGCTGAATTTTCCGTAAGCATGGAATATTAAAAAAAGAATGCATTACATTCTGTGCAATGAGCAGTATACTAGTATTCCAGTGTATACAGTTACTGACACTGAAATATTACACTAGCATACTACTCATACTATTTTTGCAGTATGCATACAGCACACAATATGTACATTTTCTGTATGCATGGAATATTTTAAATAAGAATTCATTACATTCTGTGCAATGAGCAGTATACTAGTATTCCAGTGTATACAGTTACTGAATCCTGAACATTACACTAGCATACTACTCATACTATTTTTGCAGTATGCATACTGTGCACAATATGTAAGTTTTCTGTTTGCAGTACATTCTGCACAATATGTGATATGTAGTATGCTATTACTCCAGTATCTAAATCTGGAATTTTACACTGGCATAATACTCATATATTTTTTGCAGTAGTATTCCAATGTATACAGTGTCTGAATCCGGAATATTATACTGCCATACTACTCTGTTTTTGCAGTATGCCTACCGTACACTATATGTACATTTTCTGTACATTCAGAAATCCATTCATCACAGTATGTAATATGTACTGTAGTATGCTATTATTCTAGTAGCTGAATCTGGAATATTATGATTTTGCAGTATGCATACTGTGCACAATATGTGAATTTTTCTGTATGCATGGAATACTAACTAGTATGTAGTACATTCTGCACAGTATGCTAATATTCCAGTGTATACAGTGGCTGAATCTGGAATATTGTACTACCCTACTACTCATACTATTCTTGCCATATAAAGTTAGTATGCTAATATGATTTCAGCAAGTGTTTTACCTCTTCTTGATCCAGCATTTGCTCCTTCAGTTTTTCCACCAGCTGACACTGTAGATTAATCTCATCGTCCTGTCAGAGAGAAAAGAATCAATCAGAAAGTAAATTTTTCCATGCGTTGTTTACTCCCATTGTTATGTGTGTGTGTGAGAGTGTGTGGCAGTGATGTGAGCGGTGTATTTATTGAGGGTGGGTGTGTGTCGGGTGGAGAGGGTGATGTGCATGTAGCGGTGTTGAGAGTGGTATGTATGAGTGTGTGTGGTGTGTGTGAGAGTGTGTGTGCATGTGTGTGAGATTGTGTATAGTGAGTGGTGTGTGGGGTGTGTGTGTGTGTTGGGCTCGTACCTTGTCGTTCGAGCTGTTGTAGAGTGTGGTATATCTTACTCATA
Source organism: Sinocyclocheilus anophthalmus (assembly GCA_018155175.1). Lineage (NCBI taxonomy): Eukaryota > Metazoa > Chordata > Actinopteri > Cypriniformes > Cyprinidae > Sinocyclocheilus > Sinocyclocheilus anophthalmus. Next base: position 35,884 of record JADLZN010000610.1, on the reverse strand, counting down.
TGTGAGCTTGTGTTCCTTGGGATCGCTCACACGCGCCATTGCTCTGATTGTCTAAAGCTGCGTCTTCACTGACATCAGATTCAACAGGAATCACAGCCATGAGATCCAGCGGCGTGACAAACTCACCTGCAGCACAATCACACACTCATTTACCACATTTACTATAGTCAAATCAGAAGACATTATTCTGGAATTTCCTTTAAACAGTGTAAGGTTTTATAATCTTTCTCATTTTGTTGAATTACCTTGGTTTTACTAGAGTTTTATTTTAGCAACTCTTGCATTAATTAATTCTAATGTGGTAGTACCATGGTATTTTTTTAGTAAGTGGTCTAAAAACATGGTATTCCCATAGTAAATGTCTGATAAATCATAGTATTACCATGGAGCATGTCCAAAACACTCATGGTACTTTTTTCATGAGTAAAGAGCAGCTGTAGTGACTGAACTTCTGAAGAAACCTTTGAGTGTTTTTTTGTGTCAAAAAGAGAGAAATAATGCATATTTCCACACCGTTATGCCAGTGGTTAAGCTCCGCCTCCAGTCTCTGGATGTTCTCTTTCAGGTTCTTGTTCTTCTCCTTCTCTTTCTCATATTTCCTCTTCCACTGCTCTGCCGTCAGCTCCAGGTTCACAGACGCCGTGTTCTTGATGGTCTTTGCTCTGAGACACAGAGAGTGTGTGTGTGTGAGTGATGGATGTGTGTGTGTTTGTGTTTGTGTGTGGTGTGTGTGTGTGTGTTGTGTGTGTGTGAGTGTGTGTGCGCTGTTGTGTGTTTGTGGTGTGTGTGTGTGTGTGTGTGTGGGTGTGTGTGTGTGTGTGTGAAGTTGTCTGCGTGGGTGAGTGTCTGCGTGCGTGTGTGTGTGTGTGTTAGTGTCTGCTGCGTGTGTGGGTTGTGTGTGTGAGTGTCTGCGTGTGTGCGTGTGGTGGTGTGTGTGTAGTTGTCTGCGTGTGTGTCGGGGGTGTGTGTGTGGAGGTGTCCCTGCGTGTATGTGCTTGTGTGTGTGTTTGTTGGGTGTGAGGGCTGCGGTGTGTGAGTGTTCTGTGTGTGTGTGAGTGAGGATTGTGTGTTGTGTGAGTGTCGCGTGGTGTTTGTGTGTGAGTGTCTGCGTGTGTGGTGTGGGTGTGGTGTCTGCGGTGGGTGCGTGTGTGGTTGTTTTAGGCTGGCGTGTGTGTTTTGTCTGGGTGTGTGTTAGTGATGTATGTGGTGTTTGTGTGTGGGGTGTGTGTCTGCGTGTGTGTGTGTGTGTGTGTGGGTGTCTCTCTGTGTGTGTCTGCGTGCGTTGTTGTGTGTGTGTGTGAAGTTCTTCGTTTGTGTGGTGTGTTTGTGTGTGTGTGAGGAGCGGGAGATAGAGTTTGTGTGTGTGTGTGTGTTGAGTGTTTGAGTGATGGTGTGTGTGTGTGTGTGTGTGTGTTGGTGTGTGTGTGTGTGTGGTGTGTGTGGGTTACCGTTTCCGAGACATCAGGGTGGATTTGGTCTCGGCGTCGTTGAAGGCTGAAGGTGAGCAGCAGATGAACATAGTGGTTCTGCAGTTTCCTCCCAGAGAGTCCTGCAGGATCCGCGTCATCTTACTGTCTCGGTACGGCACGTGAGTCTTCTGCTCACACACAGCACAGAGTTATTAACAGTGTTGGGGAGTTTGTTTGCAGTTCTTGCTGCTAAAGGTGGCACAAACAGATTTTAAGTTTAAAGGGATAATTAGTTTTTTCTCATGGGTGATAGCAGGTGTTGGATAACAATTTTCATTTCGTTTAGATATACACAATATTTCAAGTTAGACTGTTGTCTTCTACTTTGAACTGCAATCATTTCATGCATGTTATGTTTGTATTAGTTATATGCAGCTGTAACTCACGGTTCCTTCAGAGTCCCATCGGATAGACGTTCCCCAGCGCAGACAGAGACTTGTTGATGTTCTTGGCTTCATCCAGGACGGCTCCTTCTGCACCTGTCTTACTCACCTGACCAACACACACAGATTCATGGTTTATGTGCGCTGGTTCACATACAGCGGATAACTGCAGTGTAAAGGAGTAAGTATTTTAGAATATCGCACTAGCATACTACCTGTACTGTTTTTGCAGTATGTATACTGTACACAACATGTGAATTGTCTGTATGCATGGAGTACTAAAAAGTTTGCAGTACACTATCTGCAGTATGCATTATGCTAGTATTCCAGTGCATACAGTGGCTGAATCTGGAATAGCATAATTCCATACTACTTATACTATTTTTGCAGTATGCATAATGTGCACATTATGTGTAGTACAATATGCATTCTGTGCAGTATGCTAGTATTCCAGTGTGGCTGAATCCACAATATAACACTAACATACTACTCATACTATTTTTGTAGTATGCATACCGCACACAATATGTAAATTTTCTGTATGCATGGAATACTAACTAGTATGTAGTACATTCTGCACAGTATGCTAATATTCCAGTGTATACAGTGGCTGAATCCACAATATTACACTAGCATACTAATCGTACTATTTTGGCAGTATGCATACTGTGCACAATATATGAATTTTCTGTATGCATGAAATATTTAAAAAAATGCAGCATTTTTTGTGCAGTATACATTATGCTAGTATTCCAGTGGAAAAAGTGTCTGAATCCACAATATTACACTAGCATACCACTCATACTATTTTTGCAATATACATATTGTGCAAATATGCATATTTTCAGTATGCATGGAATACTAACTAGTATGTAGTACATTCTGCACAGTATGCTAGTATTCCAGTGCATACCGTGGCTGAATCCGGAATATTATAGTATGCATAATGTGCACAATGTGATTTTTCTGTATGCATGGAATGCTAAAAAGTATGCAGTGTGCTAGTATTCCAGTGTATACGGTTGCTGAATCGGGAACATTACACTAGCATACTACTCTTACTATTTTTTACAGTATGCATACTGTGCACAACATGTGAATTTCATTAGCTATGTTTCCATCCAAAGTTGCTAATTTCATATATGCGAAACTATTGGAATATTGCGTAAAACATTTGCGAATAAATCCCATCCAATGTGTTCAAAAGAACAAAATCATCAGTTTCTGGGAAACTGGTGCAAAGCATCAAATAATAAAGCCACTGTGACTCTTCTTTTCCTACATAATAAATTATTTGTGTCTCAGAGCGCGCAGGCGAAATGCAATAACTATCGCTGTCATGTTATCTTGCGTTCGGATGCCTGATGTTCGGGACTCAATCTTGTGAGACAGTTAATTATATCAAATGATTTTGATGACAGACTTTGGTTTAGGCAATACAAAATGAATAAAACAACATTTGAGACTGTGTGCGATGAGATCGGTCCACTGGTTAGTCGAAGCCATATACGTTTTTGATGTGCATGGTGGAATTTATTCAGTAAATGTTTTTACATTGTAGTTTATGTGCATGCCTACTTGTCGGTTGCATATGTTTTTTCCATCCAGCGTTTTTTGTGCAATACCCCACAAGTTGCATTAAAATACGTGCATGAAAACACAGTTATTGACATGTTTAAGCCATTAATGAGATCTCATTAGTGATTGTTCTTTCCTACAGGTGGACACACTGTTGTGAAGCTCTTGTGAGCGAAAGTGTCAGAATCTGTCAAGCACCATCCTCGCCAAAAAAAAAAAGACCGTCCAGATCCAACCAGGTAAAGTTTTCCTCCCCAGACTTCTGCTCGGTCTCCACGTCTCCTGCTTGATGTTATGAGGTAAGTATGCCTGTGGCTTCTGGATGTGCTCTTCTAGCTGACACGTCGACAGCACAGCAGTCAGATCATTTGATTAGTAGCTTTACATTACATTCATGCATTTGGCAGATGCTTTTATCTGAAGTGACTTGCATTGCATTGAAGGCGTGCATGTGATCAGTTTATGCTTCGCTGGGATTCAAACCCATAACCGTGCAGTTTGATTATGCAATGCTTCTGTGATTTGTCGTTAGTGTGGGTTAAGAGAAACTCACTTGTAAAGCAACGTGCTTGGCTTTGCCTTCATCAATAGAACATCCATCACTCTTCAGGACTGGACGAAACGTTCAGTAACAGCCTTTACAGCACAACACACACACACGACACAACGCTCGAATTGATGGTTGTCTTGATCTAATAATAGCAGTGCTCCCTGAATCTTCATGGTTCTTCACTGTCAGTCTCTCAGCAGTAATAAACTGACAACAATATGAATTCTAAAATGAGTCCGTTTACATTCCGCAGTATTCACACTCCATTCTGAAATATTCCCAGCCTGTGTCACTGCTTCATATTACAGCTTAAATAGCATCACATACAGTAGGGTATATTATCATATATCCAATCAATAAGAATGTGAGGGCAATATTAATGTTTACTGTACTCGATTCACATATTTATATACAGTATTGGTCCAATGATAAACTGTAATAGATTGAATATGATTTATGAGATTAATGATATGACTATGAGATGGATATGATACAGATTATGAATACTATATTGATTTATTATGATATGTTAATATGAAGCCGCCAAGCATAGTCCTCCATATGAGATATCTCTATCATGATACTATAATATGTTTGATATGAGACTAAATACAATTGATCATGAATGATGACATTTGATATGATAAGGCTTATCATATATACAATTTGTATCTCAAGAAATATAGTGATTTATTATGATATCACGTTACAATATTATGATAATACGCATATTATATTTTGATATAATACAATATGAAAAGAATAACTGGATTGCAGTACTATAAGTTGTATTGTTCAGATTATGTATGATAAACAATATATGACAGGATTTGATACATGTGTTTTATAGAAATATGGATCTGATACAATCCAATACATATATCGCATATATGAATCTGATATATCAAAATATTATCGATTTAGATATCTGCCTATATTATGTCATATATAGAAGATAATATTTTATCTTATTTTTGAAAGTGTTTTTTTTTTTTTCCAGTAAAGCTCTTTTTGACGGGAGGAAGTTTTGAGTTCTGAAAGTGACTCATTTATTTGAGCAAGGTTCGATTGCTGCTGCTGTGTGTTCACGCAGCATGATTCAGCTCACCTTCACATAGGGAACTCGGTTCTTGTCTTCATGTACGGACAGGTTTGTCTTACTCACTGAGAGAAAGAGAGAGAGAGATACTGATGAGTGGTCAAAGAACGAACAGAATTGGACATGCACTGCAAACGAGAAGCACAAGAAAAGAGGCTTAAATGGTTTGTTCACCCCCCAAAAATTACAATTCCGTAGTTTCAAAGCTGTGTAACTTTATTTCTTTTGTGGAACAACCAAGAGTTTCAAACATGTGATAGTAAAGCAACCACTCGTGCAATCTGAAAAGCAGTCGGTGTAATGTTCAGGTTCTTGCGTGTCTGATGCATTTCGCTCTGTTTTTCACATGAAACCATATTGTACTCGTTCAGAAGAGTTATTTGCAAACACTGTGTGTAGGTTGTATACGGAAGCCGGTTTTCATGAATAAATAGATGCAAAAGGTAATTGCAACTTTTGATCTCATCACTCTGACTTTTACTTAATTTTTTTCCTCCAAATGTATCTTGCATTGTCTTAATTGTGAGATAAAATGTTGAAATTACCTTTTTTTATTCCATGGTGTTGAGATAATATTATAGTTCTTATTATAGTTTAATTATTTTAAACATTTTCTGGTTTTTTTTTTAAAAAGGTGTAGTAATTTAGTTGTGTTTTTGTCATTTTTATAAGTTTTATATATTTTTTAATATTTCTATTTAGCTTTAATTTATTATTTTTTTATTTTAGTTTTAGTAATTTTATGTGCTTTTATTTTTTTAGTACATTACTAACCTAAAATTATTTTTTTACCTAAATCTTTAGATATTTTTTTTTTTTTTTACATATTTACATGTTATATTATTTCAGGTAACATTTATTTTATTGCAAGTGGTTTTTTCAAATGTTATTTTTTTATTTCAGTGTGTTTTAATACATTTAATATTTTTTATTTTATTTCATTTTTATTTTTATTTTTTTATTTCAGTAGGATTTTTTTATGTTTTTAGTTTTAGTTAACGATACTAACCCTGCTTCTTTCATTTTAGCATTAACTTTTTGGTAACCACTTTATTTTGGGCTCCACAGAAGAAAGAAGGTCAAGCGGGTTTGGAGCGACGTGAGGGCGAGTAAATGATGACAGAATCTGTATTTTTGGCTGAATTATTCCTTTAATGAGCACATGCACATGTAATGCACGGACAGTTCTCAGTGTTTATTATGACTCTTTCAATGATGTAAGACCATTCAAACAAACACACACACTCACAACACACACACCCACTCACCCACACACACACACACACACCCACACTCTCTCTCTCACACACTCGACACACGTCACACACACACACACACACCACACCTCCACACACACACACACACACACACACACCCTCACTCACCCACACACTCACACACACACACTTCTCTCTCACACACACACACCCGCCACCCCTCTCCAGACACACCACGCACGACACACACACACACTCTCTCTCTCCCTCACACAAACTCTCTCTCTCATACCCTCACACATACGCACACACACACTCTCCACACACAACACACACACACCACTCTCTCCTCACCACAAACACACTCTCCCTCTCTCTCACCACAAACATCCACACAACCTCTCTCTCACACACAAACACACACACCCACACACACACTCTCTCTCCCACACAAACACACACACACACTCTCTCCCTCTCACACACACACACAAACACACACCACACACTCCTCGCACCACACACAAACCCACACCACACCCTCTTCATCTCCTCACACACAAACCACACCACACCACCACACTCTCTCTCGCTCACACACAACACCACCACCACACACTCTCGTCTCACGCCAGCACAAACACACACACACCACTCTCTCTGCTCTCTCACACAAAACACACCTCTCTCACACACACACACACTCATACAATCACACACTCTCTCTCTCACACACACAAACACACAAACACACACCCACACACACTCTCTCTCACACACAAACCACACACACACACTCACTCTCTCATCAACACAAACACACACACACACTCTTCCTCTCTCCCACACAAACACACACACACACACAAAACACACACACAAACACACACACCCACACTCTCTCTCACACACAAACACACACACACACACACACACTCTCTCATCTCCACACACACACACACACACTCTCTCTCCTCACACACACACACACACACTCTCCCCTCCTCACCACTACAACACACACACAACCTCTCTCTCACGACACCACTACACACAACACCACACCTCTCTCCTCTCCCCACAAACACATACGGCTCACAACACACACTCTCCCCCACCAAACACACACGCTCGCGCTCTCTCCTCTCTCACACAAACACATCCGGCTACACACGCTCTCACACACAACACACACTCTCTCCTCACACCCACAAACTCTCTCTCACACACAGAGGCACACACCACACACGCTCTCTCTCTCTCTCACACATACCCACACACACACACTCTCTCTCACACAAACACACACTCTCTCTCTCACACACACAAACACACACACACACTCTCTCCCTCTCACACACATACACACCCACTCTCTCTCTCTCACACACACAAACCCACACACACACTCTCCTCTCTCTCCTCCACACACAACACATACGCGCACACACCCACACACACACACACACACACCTCTCTCTCTGTTACACACACACACACACACACACTCCTCTCCTCTCTCTCCCACCCAAACACACACACCACTCTCTCTCCTCACACTCCCACACACACTCGGCTCTCTCTCTCTCTCTCTCCACGCAACACACACACACACACCACACACCACACACACCTCACACACACACCACACACACCTCTCTCACACACGCACACACACTCTCTCTCTCACACACACACACACTCTCTCTCACACACACAAACACACACACACACACACTCTCTCTCTCTCTCTCACACACAAACACATACGCGCACACACCTACCCACACCAATCCTCTCTCATCACACACAACACCACACACACTCGCCTCTCTCACACCAACCCCCACAACCATCGCCTCTCACACACACACACACACAAAAAACCCACTCTCTCTCTCTCTCCATCTCACCAACGCACACACACATACACACACTATCTCTCTCTCACACACACAACACACACACACACTCTCTCACACAAACACACACACACGGGAGGAACTTAGCGCATATGTGAATGTCAGTTTCCTTTTAATCAAATATAAATCGAGCGAGACTGACGTCATCTCATCCTCTCAGCGCCTGTTGATCTCTATCTGTCTGTTCTCTTCTGCTTTCATGGCTCCTCTCCCGGGCTTCCTCTCTGCCTCAGCTCCTCTCTCTCTCTCTCAATCTCACCGGGGTCGCTCTCAATCTCTCTCTCCTCTCTCTCTCTCTCTCAGATTGTTCAGTGCCTCAGCGATCGCAGCTGAATACAGATGAGCAGCACAGTCGTCCGTCCAATCAGAACGCAGCAAAATGAGACAGCTGGACACATGTGTATGTAGATGTGAACACAAACACTCATCTAATGCTCATATGCTGAAAATAAACCAGCCTGATGTGGTTGCAGGTCTTAGCTGGTGCATTTTATTGATGATCGAAAATGCTGTAACAAAAAATACTATTATTACAATTTAAAATAGTTGTTTTCGATGTGAATCTCTGTGAACTTAATGTATTTCGGTGATGCGCACTGTAGTTTCAGCATCCGCCCCAGTCTTCAGTGTCACATGATATTTCAGAAATCATTATAATATGCTGATCTGCTGCTCAAGAAACATTTCTGATTATCATCAATGTTGAAAACAGTGATGCATTGAATTTTTCAGGATTCACAGATGAATAGAAAGTTCAAAAGAACAGCATTTATTTGAAATAGAAAACATTTGTAACATTATCAAGGTCTTTACTGTTACTTTTGATCAGTTTAATGTGTCCTTGATGAATAAAAGTATTCATTTCTTTAAAAAAAAAAAAAAAGTCTTACCGGCTACACATTTTTCAATGATAGTGTAAATAAAAATGCAATTAAATTGTAAAATAGCAGTTGTTTATAAGTCAATTAAATGCTCTTTTTATATCCAGTTGAAATAATACCCACAAAAATAAATGATATCAATGCATTTTAAATACAGCAAAGCCAGGTTACATTATACTGAGCGGGAAATGCTTTAAAAAGATTCTCTGGAGGAGTCTGTGAATTACACACAGGCCTGTATTTAGGTCGACCCGAGAAAAAGCACCACAAACTCACCGTCAAGTAGGTCACGGATTTTATCCATGTAGATTTCAAAATAGGAAACCTTGAGAGAGAAGCAAGAACAGCTAATGAAGAGGAATTATCTGAAAGCATTTCATTTCTTCACACAAAAACAGAATGATCTGTAAGTATGAACGTCTATAACGTGCTGTTATTTTCACCTTAATGTGGAACTCGAGGTTTTCGTCCATGGTGTAAATGTGGTTAAAAATGTCTTCAGCGATCCTCGGGATGATTCCCCTTCCGTCAGGATCGTGCAGTTTTCCCTGAGAGACAGAAAGCAGTCGGGTACACGTTTGATTGAATGTGAACATTCTGCTAAACGTCTTCTTTTGTGTTCCAGGGAGTAAAGCGAGTTTTACAGTTTTGGAGCAACATGAGGGTGAGTAAATGATGACTAAATCTTAATTTCTGAGCGAATTGTTCTTTAATAATAAGCACAGAGCCGTGCAGAGAGCTGTTTTACCTCCATAGTGTAGGTTTTACCAGATGACGTCTGTCCGTACGCAAAGATGGTGCCGTTATAACCGTCCAGAACATCTGTAGAGAGAGAAACACTCAATCAACATGGAAAAGTGCTAGAAGATTCTTTGCATTCATTCATTGCATACAATGTGGATTTACTTTTAAATTGTAACATGTGCTGCTCATATAAGTGTAGCCTGCGCAGGACGATGATACAAAGTATCATCAATGTGTTCTAGGAAATAAATAGATACATTTGCTCATTTAGTTGTTAGAGCACAAAAAGTTAAATATTAAAAGAAGCCTTCGTGAATAAACTTTTGTCCGATTTATTATTATTTATATCTTTTTAAAAAGTGTCATTAAATAAAAATTCTAAAACAACGATTCTATTTCAAATTATTTTTCATTTTTCATTTGTATTTATAATTTAGTTGAATAATTGAAGACTAAAGTAAATGAGATTCATCTGAAAGGTAAAATTATTCCAAAATTGTTTAATTGCGCATATTTTAATTGAAGACATGCCATAATAGCAGCACTTTGAATGCAAATTTCATGATTTTACTCAGTTTTAATGTCTGAAATGTACATATAAATCTTGGAAATATTAAATAACAATCCCATTAATTTGTATAAAATTTAGTATTAAAAATCAAAAAGTATTCAAGTAAACTCCAGCAGTCTAATTTGATCATTTCACGTCTAAATAGAAACTTTTATAACTTTTAAAAACGCTTACTGCGCAAATATACCGCACAAATCCCTCATTAACAAACAGACACAAAAACCTTGATATTCAACACAATGCAATTTTAACAGAAAATGAAATCAGTTAACCTCAAAACTCTTTCGACTGCCTAAATCTGACAAATGTTGATATTCAGATAAAATGCAGTGATCTTTATTTATAAGAAATAATGTGTCCTATACAATATTTTGACATATTTTATATATAGTTTTATAGAATTAATACCTATCTACACACTCACCTTTGACAATCTGTTTGGCACAGGTGTTGTACACCTGCTCTTGTGTGCAATTCGTGGGAAAGACTTTGTCAAAAACATACGGCTTCCCCTGTAAGACACAAACACATACAGTTATATACAGACCATTATATGTTCAGATTTGCCAGTTTAACCTTTAGAGCCACTATAAATATTCATTGGTACAGGTGGCCCCACCCCCGACTCACATCATTGGCTGAGAGATTCCACTCAACCAGTTTGGGGGCGGGGCTATCAGTTTGAAAACAATCACTGCAGTTTAAATATACAACACACACTTCCCATGAAATAATATGCAACATACAGAAGAACTGCCTGTTATAATTTAACATGAAAGCAATTAGAGGTGAAAAACATTAAGCTCTTCAGTCAGTGATTAGTCCCTCTCTGCTTGAATTGATCCTCAGAAGAGCATCAAAGTCTCCAGAGCACACACACACACACACATTATATGCAGTCAGTGTTTGTGATTTGCTTTCAGCTCTCAGAGAGTTCACTGCGGCGCAGTCCCTCGACGCGTCGTAAAATAGAGCGTCACGCTGACTGCTTTATGTCTGTGTGTGCTTGCAGGAATCGTTATGAGCGTCATAAAACGAGAGCACACAGTGTTTATGGTTGAAATCTGCGGCGATGAGATAATCAACACGTCCTCATGCGTGTGCATCTGTTTTTATAATGTGACGACTGCCCAGAGTAACACAAGAAATGAAATTAAGAGCCGCAGCTGAGCGTGAAGGATTGTGGGATACGCTCTAATAGCTTTAGCCCAGCAGAGCTCTGCCATTAGCATTTCTCTCTGTAACAGCTTCATCCAAACATCCATGCGTTTCTCACACCGCTGCTGCGGCACACGCAGCACACATGTGACCCTGGAGCACAAAACCAGTCATAAGGGTCAATTTTGAAATTGAGATTTATACACGCTTTAATACGCTCTCCCTTGATGTATGGTTTGTTAGGATCGGACAATATTTGGTCGAGATGCAACTATTTGAAAATCTGAGGGTGCAAAAAAATCCAAATATTGAGAAAATCATCTTTAAAGTTGTCCAAATGAAGTTCTTAGCAATGCATATTACTAATCAAACATTAAGTTTTGATATATTTACGGTAGGAAATTTACAAAATATCTTCATGGAACATGATCTTTACTTAATATCCTAATGATTTCTGGCATAAAAGAAAAAATGTGTTGAAATGTCCAGTTATCTTGTTGTGATTACCACAAAAACATTTATAAACAACATCCTACTAACTTCATTTTCTAACAAAAAAAAACACATTATTTGAACATTTATTTGTAATATTCTGAGAAGTTAAAATGTCTAGTTTTCTTGTTGTGATTATAACGTTATTTAAATGTTACAAAAAAGTTTCCTGGAACGTTCATCAAGTACAAATAACATCGTAAGGACGTTCAGACATTGTTGATCTCAGAAAAAAAAAATGATAACATGATGAGACTGTATATCAAATATGAATAAAATCATAAGAATGCATATAAACTTTAAGAATGTTTTTTCCCTAACATTTATATAACTTAGTTATCTCCCAGCTAACAAAAATATGTTCTAATATGTTTGTTAGTTCCATTAATTTATGAAACATATTCTCTGAAGGTGCCCCTTTAAACTTTTTTGGTTGTATTACACTAAGGAAAATTCCATTTGATATTTTGCAAACCTTATGGGAAGTTACATTTGAATGTTCTCTGTTTTATCATTTTAAAACTTTTGTCCAACTAATACTAAAACATTCCATAAACGATGTTTAAATAAATAAATAACATTTTAAGAACATTATTAAAGACCAGAAAACTCTGAACAATGTTCTGTTAATGTTGCTGGAAGGATGTTTGTTAGCTGGGCTGGTCTGGACTAATGTTCTCATACAATTAAGGCAAAATATTATTAACATCTGAAACCTTTTTCCTGGAGGTTCATCGAATGCTTTTAAATTTGGCAGTTTTGGAACGTTCAGAGAACATTCAAAAGTAACACTCACATAATGTTTGCAACAGGGCAAAATGGAATGTTCTTTTAACATTTGCATAACAAAACAAAAAAGGTATTAAAACATAAGAAAAACGTAATGGAAACGTTAGCGAAACATTCTTAGAAGATATTTTTGTTAGCTGAGTATAGTGACAGACAGACAGATTCCCTGAAGAGACACGAGCAGAACCACAGAACAGCGCAGACTGAACAGAAGTGAAAGGCAGAAAAGCGAGCAGTTGAAGGGAACGGTGCAGGGCAGATGTGAGATGAGGATGTGATCTGAAGGGATGTGTTCGCCGTACTGAAGCGCGACGCTGAACAAGACACACACATACACACACACACTCTCACAGACACACACACACACACTCTCACACACACACACACACACACTAACACATACACACACACACACACACTCTCACACACACACACTCTCACACACACACACACACACACACACTCACACACACACACACACACCTCTCACACACACACACACACACCACACCCACAAACACACACACACACAAACAAAAAAAAAAACACACACACACACACACACAACACACACACACACACTCAACTCACTTACACATAAATATCAGAAAACCTTCGAGCTGGTAGCTGTAAATACACACGGGATCAGAGTGAAGCAGATGCACCTGAACTCCAGCAACAAACCCCAGAGCGCTTCATTAGACGCAGAAACAGCGCTGGTGTTTGCATGAGCGAGTGGGAGGACATTAGTGCTTCTCATCCGCTTTTATTTCAGCATTCAGATTTACACTGACATCAGGTGACAGATGAACAACCTTTGACGCATGTGAATGATTTTCTCCTCCCTTTTAAAGGATTATCTTCTCTAGCTCTGAATGGCTATATTTAGATATTTATTACATTTAGCATTTTCCCCTGCTGTCAGAATGGGCCTGTGACCCATTGATTTAACCAGTGCATTAACTAACAGTGACTACTGGACCTGGAGCCGGTTAAGTGTCGTCTACACGTGTGTGTGCATGTGCTCTTCCATGCACGCCTGCTAAAGAGCCCTGTGGCTTTGGCATGGAAATCAAGACTGATTCTAACAAGAAAGGCAGAGGCTGGAAGGGCTTTAAACTCAAGCTTTTTAAAGGGAATAAAGCAGGAACTGCTCTAAAAATGTCACATTTGAATATTAATACAAACAGATTCACATTTTGAAATCCAAATGAAGTATTAATAAAATAAAATAAAAATTTCAGGAATTTAGAATGCTGATTATAAATGTAATGTGACACTTTAAAATAAAGCTATTTTCATAATTGAATCCTTATTAATCAATCATCACTATATTGATCCTATGATGTGAAACCTTTAGTTGAAGTGTTAAAGCTGAATGTGTGCGTTTGTGCTCCAATTACATTTTTGTATATGAAATGTATTATCATACGAAATAAAAACTAATATTAAACCTATTAGAATTTGGAACAATTTCATATATTAGCATGTACAGACAAATATGTCTGTATATTTATGAGCAATACATTGTTGGACATATATTTCATGTACATGTATGTGATCCATCCTATAAGTCGCCGATACATGTTGACATTATATAAGTAAAAACAAAAGATAACCATATTTAATTGAATTAATTTTTTTGTGTGTGTGTGTGTATATATATATATATGTTGTTTTAAAAAACTTTTAAAAATCATTGACATATTTGCCTACATAAAATGTAAAAATCATATCATATAGATATGTACATATAAACACTATGGGGATTTTAGATATGTTATAATCTTCATCTATCCACAGAATGTACGTATGTGAAAATAATATCACCTTATAGGTAATATGGGAATATCACAGTACAATATATGCCATATATTGCATTTACATGCAGTGAAAAGACAATAATCCACGCCATAATTGTCTAAAAAAACATGTTTTCTTGCTTTGTAACTAGATGAATGGAATATGTCATGTGCAGACAGCTGCGTATCGAGCAGAGCTTGTTCTGAACTGCATTAGAGCGGCACAGACAGCAGCAATATTGAGCTGAGATGCATTATGTGCTGCTGCTGTAAACAGATCCATCTGCAAAGTAGCCCAAACTCTATTTCTCTCTCTCTCTCTCTCTCACACACACAGACTCAATTTTCTGGTGCATTCTTATCTTTCGTCTTCATATCTCTGTCTTTCATTAAATCCTCCAGCGGTTTGTCTCTACAGCGGCTGCTGATTTAGTGTCAGAGCAGCTATCACACGAACAGCAGAGATTTCTTAGATGAGGATGATGAAGGTCACTGACAAGTCTTGAGCTTTTATCAGATTCACTGAAAGTTAGAGATGGGAACAAAATAATGGGTAGATGCTTGTTAACGGCATCCGCTGGCTTGTGTTGAGCTTTGACAGCGTTTCTGCGGCGTAACAGAAGAGCTCATAATTAAGTCATTATGGGTTCCTACACTGAGAATTAATTATAATATGCTTATCAGGAGTGTGCCACTGAAAATTATTTCAAACTGAAATCATTTACATTCTGGAGGAGGGTCACTTAAGGAATGGTTCGCCAAAAATGAACATTTCCTGCTCATCCGAGATCAGGATGAGTTTGTTTCTTCATCAGGTTTGGAGAAATGTAGCATTGCATCAGTGTCTCAGCAATGGATGCTCGGCAGTGGATGGGTGCCGCAGAATGAGAGTCCAAACAGCTGATAAAAACATAACAATAACCCACAAGTAATCCACACCACTCCAGTCCATCAGTTAACATCTGGAGAAGACAAAAGCTAAAACAAATCCATCAAAAATATGTTTTTAACTAAAATACGAGTCTATAATCCATAATAACGCTGAAAAAGTGCATCTGCTGTTGTCTATCACATCAAAATCCAGCCACATTTTAGTTTAGAGCTGTTTAAACTCTGCTTGGTCTGCACAGATTTCTCTCCGCTTTTTCACTGGATGGGCAGGAAAGCGTATGATGGACGTACAGACTCATATTTTATTTAAAAACGTCTTAAAGCTGGATTAGTTTCAGCTTTTGTCTTCACAAGATATTAACTGATGGACTAGAGTGCGGGGAATATGGTGGTGTTTGATCAGCTGTT
The DNA here is from genome assembly GCA_018155175.1 of Sinocyclocheilus anophthalmus. NCBI lineage: Eukaryota > Metazoa > Chordata > Actinopteri > Cypriniformes > Cyprinidae > Sinocyclocheilus > Sinocyclocheilus anophthalmus. Next base: position 19,930 of record JADLZN010000610.1, on the reverse strand, counting down.
TTTGGATCTCATTCTGACGGCACCCAGTCACTGCAGAGCATCCATTGCTGAGACGGTGATTGATGCAATGCTACATTTCTCCAAATATGTTTAGATGGAGAAATAAAATCATTTACATTTTGGATGGCCTGAGGGTGAGGACATTCTCAGCAGATTTTGGGTGAATCTACCAGGAATAGAAGCTAAACCACAGGCTGCAGCTGTAAACATAGCTATAAATCATCTGAATTCAGTCAGATTTACTGAATAGAAAGAGTTTATCTGTTTCTCACTGTGTGTAGAACTTGCCTCAAGCCAGAAATTCAACAATAGGCGAGTAGTTCACACATCTATTTCATGATATCAACACTCTGGGTTTATAGGGAGTTTTGAACATGTTTTCTGCTGAGTTCAGCGTGAGCCGCAGAGCAATAAAATAGGCTGAGCAGGAGCAATAATCTGGGATTGCAGTGTTGCAGGGATTTTAGGCTAGAAGCCACTAAATTCTCTTTAAAAGGGTCCTCTTATTTCGCTTTAGTAGGACTTGAAGCAATATAATTAGTTTTTTGCTAAGGCAAAAAAAATATATAATATATATATTAGTAGATCTATATATATAGCCAAAATCTATTCCAAATCTGTATGGAAACCAATATAACCTTAATGTAAAGGTATTTTAAATTGAAATGTTTCAACCTTCATGTACCAAGATATGTTTCAAAATGTATTTCATGGGCAAGGAAAATCATTTTCAATTTATCTATTTTGTAATATTGTATGTTTGTGGAAACATTGTAAGCATGTCTAATTGCAATTTTATTTATAGGGTTGTATGTTCACACCTTTAGCAAAAACGAATTAGGTTTTTCTAAAAGTGACATGAATGTATTGCTTGGATTGAAAGATGGCGAGGGCAACAATTTTCATTAAATAATAAAACATTATAAATATTATTATTACAAAACAGTATTATATAAATTCTTAAAATATATTTTTCCATGCAGATACAAAAATATATGTTAGAAATATATTTTGAAACTATTTGAAATTACATGAAATTTTATTATGTGAAATATAATATCTCTTCTTGACATATATAGCCATATGGGCTATATTAATATTCACAGTTTTTTTCTTACAGAATCTATTGACGCTTTGACTCTGTATGATGTGTTGCATCTAAGTTAATACAGCATTTCCCAGGGGAAAATTAAACTATTTAATTTACTTTTATTTACTTCAAAAAATGCACTTAAATAATAATGTGCAACATCTAAATGACACCGTTTTGTTCAAGCCAAAAAATATTATTTAACATGACTGAATCAACATGCTAGTTACAGTCAATAGGTTACCAACCCACAAACTCATTTTAATGTAGATGCCGGTTTATTTAGAGTGGTTGTCGAAATAAATCGAGCTGAAAGGTTCAGCACATTGTGATGTTTTGACAGCGACAGTAAAGCCTCTCTCTGACATCAACATTCATCACACACGTCTACAAACACAACAGCATCGATCTGTTCCTGACATCCACTCCTGACCGCAGACCAGACAACAAAGTAGCGTGCATGACACGGTGTCTCCTTCAGGTTGTATGCTGCATGCTTTTAAAGGCTGTGGACATAATCAAAGCCGACAGCCGCCTTCCTGTGACTTCTGATGCATGCCAGGATGTGAATCTACCAGCAGAAATCACTTCTACACAAATGACACTCGAGAGTCCAGCGGCGCACAATCATCATTTATCTCAATGCTTTACTAATGAAAGACCTGCCTGGCCTTGAAGACGGTGCGGAACGAAAGAGAAAGCGACGCCGTGACGTTCATTTGAAACCAGCAAGTGCCAAATGGGTTTTACCAGCCGTGTCAGTGCGATTGAGTCAGCCCTATTATGAAGAATGTTTTTAATGCTCCCTTCATTCATTTTTTTTTAGATATTAGATAAATTATTAAAATAAAAACTGAAGTCGTATTTTAGGTTTTTTTTTCATAATATCTTGAAGTGAACACAATGTAGGGCTTCATTTTAAATTCTTTCACTACATTGGTTTGAGTGGATGTGGATTTAATGATAGCATCCTCCAGGAAGTGACATCATTTTGGGGGAACGTTTGTGCAGCAAGATTTTCTCTATGTTTTTCCAGTAATGTCAATAGAATGTTCATTGTCTTTAATAATGTTCTCAAAATGTTTGCACAAATACATTGATGCAGTGTTCACAGAATTTTTTTTTAACATCTTAGACATTTGTCTTGTTTTTCAATGTTACTTGTTTCGGAAATGCTTTCTATGAAAAAAAGGACCATTTAAAAGCAAATTCCCAATGTTGCCAAGGGATCAATGGATACAGTTCCTTAACAATGCATATCAAACATTTTTTAAAAACTGGGTGTTTTGAACATTGATGTTGTGAAGCACATCACAAATAATGTGTTTCATTTTTTTAAAATATAAATCGGCTCACCGCCTTTAGCAAAATGTTCTTAGAACATATTTTTGACAGCAGGATCAATGGATTTAGTGAATCTTTGTGATGTTAGTTGGTTTGTTTCACTATAAAGCATTCATCCTCTTTGGTCACAAATCAGTTTAATAATATCAACATTTCAAAAGATGATTGAATTATGAAAACAAACTTCAAGTTGGTGTCTTCGTGTAAACTAACTGTTGTATTATTTCTGAGCATCTGCTATACACTTTTATAGAAATGCTTATTTATATTCAAGTTTTCAAATGTTACGGAGTTTCTGCAGAATAGGAATGACACCCCAGTTATCAGCGTCAGCCTCACACACCCACCCACCCACAGACACACCACCACACATACTCACACACACACCACACACACACACACGCACACACACAAACACTCTCTCACACACCACACACACTCACAACACACACACACACTCACACACACAAAAAAACACACACACACACACCCAAACACACACACACACTACACACACACACCACACACTACACAATCCACCCACACACACACACAAACTACACCTCACCCACCACACACACACTCACACACACACACACTCACCCACACAAACACACACACAACCACACAGCCTCCAACACACACACACACACACACACCAACTACACACACACACACACACACACACACCAACACTCACACACACACACACACACAAACACCCACACCACACACACACCAACACACAACAAACCAACTCACACACACCAATCACACACACCACCACCCACGCATCACAACAATCACACACACACAACACACACACAACACAACACACCACACACACAATCACACACACCCACACACACACACAAACACAAACATCAATAACTGCAAACCTGCGCTATCACACTGACACTGGCATATTAAGACATATATTTATTTCCCCACCCTCTATCTTTAATCTGAGAATCGTTCATCTTTAGAGGCTGATCTATTTGTGCTGCTGCAGCACTGGGAGCAGGTTATGAGAGCTGCGAATGCTGTTATATTTCTGCCAAGGAGATCAATGTGTGCGTCTGAAAGCATTCACACTCCCGGAGGAGCTCCACTGTGTTTGAACCTTCAATGTATTTCAGCTACTCTTGTGTGGTTGTGGCCATTTTAGCACACATAGAGTGGGTCACATCAATAATGACTGAAATTAAAGTTTGGAGCCAATGAACTGCTGATTTAGGTTTTAAGGTCCAACAGATTTGTTAAAGGAGCAGTTCGCCCATAAATTAAAATCTGCTGAAAATGTGCTCACCCTCAGGCAATCCAAGATGCAGATGAGTTTGTTTCTACATGGGAACAGGTTGTCGATATGTAGCGTTACATCACTTGCTCACCAGTGGATGCTATGCAGTGAATGGGTGCCGTCTGAATGAGAGTCCAAATAGCTGATAAAGACATCACAGTAATCCACAAGTTATCCACAGCACTCCAGTCCATCAGTTTACATCTGGAGAAGACAAAAGCTGAAACCAATCCATCATTAAGACTTTTTAAACTAAAATATGAGTCCATAATCCACAATAACATCCATCCAGTTGGAAACAAGTGTTCTGGTGGTGATATTCAGTGAGAGAAATCTGCAGATCAGCAGCGTTTAAACTTGAGCTCTAAACGAAGTATGGGTGGATTTTGATGTGAGAACAACAGCAGATGACCTTTTTCACTGAAAGAAGCGTGATTAGGATATGGACTCGTGTTTTTAGTTAAAAGGTGCTTAATGCTGGAGTGTTTCCGCTTTTGTCTTCTCAGATGTTAATGATGGATGGAGGCTGTTGATTCTTGTGAGGTTTTGATTCAGCTGTCAGTGGACTCCATCTGACGGCACCCATTCATTCAGAGCATCCATTGCTGAACACGAGCAGTGCTAATTTCTCCAAATCTGATTGTGAAGATGAAGATACAAACTCATCTACATTTTGGATGGTCTGAGGGTGAGCACATTTCCAGCAAATTTGCATTTTTGTCTGAACTACTCCTTTAATCTACCTTTAAACTAAAGCCAGGATTGCGAATGCAGTGTAAATATAGTCCCGGTTATTCTTAAACAATTAGCATATAAACCTTGATTTAATACAAGTTACTCAATCCTCATTGGTCTAATTCACCCACATAGATTTTTTTGTGTGTGTGTCAAACCATGAGTCATAACCACAGCACATAAAAACAAACACTTTATTCAGGTTGTCTGTGCGTCATTGCTCTTACAGATAGATGGTGCTAACTGGATTTTAGCAGCAGTGAAGCCCATTGTGTGTGTGTTGTGATTGTGTGGGGTTGTGTGTGGGTGGGTGGGGGCGTGAGTGTGAGTGTATGTGAGGGGTGAGTGGTGTGTCGTGAGTGAGGGTGAGTGTGAGTGAGTGATGTTGTGTGTGTGTGTGTGTGAGTGCATGTGCGAGTGAGTGTGTGTGTGTGAGTGTGAACAGGAGGGAGAGTGATGAGTGTGTGGGTGAGGTGGGTGTGGTGTGCGTGGGCGTGTGAGTAGTAGCGTGTGAGGTGGTGCGAGTGTGAGTTGAGTGAGTGGAGGATGGGACGAGTGTGTGTGTGTGTGTGTGGGTGCTGGTGTGTGTGTGTAGGTGAGGAAGGTAACGTGAAGGGGCAAAAGTGAAAAGGATTGGTAGTGTGTGTGTGTGTGTGTGGGGGTGTTGTGTGTGTGTGTGTGACGTGTGCGTGTGAGTGAGTGTGTGGGTGTGTGTGAGTGTGAGTGGGTGTGTGTGTGTGTGTTTGTGTGTGTGAGTGTGAGTGAGTGTGAGTGAGTGTGCGTGCGTGTGAAAGTCGGGAGGTGCGAGTGGAGTGTGGTGAGTGTGAGTGTGGGGTGAGCGGTGTTGGTGTGTGTGTGTGAGGTTGAGGTGGCTGAGGTGTGCAGCAGTGGTGTGGGCGTGTGAGTGTGTGTGGTGGGCGTGTGTGAGGGTGTGTGTGTGTGTGTGTGTGCGTGGTGCGTGTTGACGTGCCGTGTGCGTGAGTTGAGGTGTCGAGGTGTGTGTGTGCTGGGTCGAGGTGCTCGTGTGCGGGTGAGGGTGCGTATGCTGGTGAGCTGTTGTGTGTGGATGTGAGTAGTATGGTGCGTGTGTGTGCGTGTTCCCATTGTGTGTGTGTGTGTGAGTGTGTGAATGTGTGAGTGAGTGTGAGTGAGTGTGTGCGTGTGCGTGTGAGGTCCCGTGAGTGGAGGTGACCGGGTGTGTGAGTACAGTGCGTGTCGTGCGGAGTAGGACAGTGTGCGTCCGTGAGTGTGAAGGAGTTGTGCAGTGTGATGTGCGTGTGTGGAGTCTCTGTGGACCCCGTGTCGCCGTGTGAGGGTGTGTGTGGTTGTGCGGGTGTGAATGGGTGTGCGGTGTGTAGTGTGAGTGGTGAGTGAGTCAACGGCGACCTCAGTGTGAGTGTGGACCGTGTATTGTGTGTGTGTGTGACCGTGTGGTGTGAGTGTGTGTTTCGTGTGTGTGCGTCCCCCGTGCGTGTGGTCCCAACGTGTGAGTGTACCGATCCGTGACCGTGTGTCGAGAGAGAGTGTGTGGATGTCGCGTAGTGCGGTGCGTGGAGTGGTGCCCTCCCTGTTGAGCGTGGTGTGTGAGTGGCTCGTGCTGTGCGTGTTGTGCGCCTTGTGTGTGTGTGGACCACTCTTGTAACTCCTCAGGGAACAGGTATATTTCCATGTGTTTAATGGCGAAGGTTATATCAATAACATGCCCCCCCCCCCCCTTCATAACCATTTATAAAGTTCTCATTCAAGTGAAATATTGTTTAGATATTTATAAATGCACTTGTGTGCATGCATAAACATGCAAATCATCAGCATGCACTGGCGAGTATTTCATTAAAAATGAACATCACCATCTGGAGGAGTGTGAAGATGAAACTTTGAAAATAGATTTGGACTCTAATCCATCTGCGTCACTTTACTGATACACATTTAGAATAACAAGAGGAAAACTTGTGTGAACTTACCCCGATGATGACAGTGTCATCTCCTTGAAATGTGGGGATATATTTGTCCCCTCGGAGGATTTCGGACTGGTTCAGGGGTCTGAAGCGACACAACACCCTGATGTTGCATTCTGCGCTGACTTCAGCCATCCTGCGATGCTGCACTAAAGCCGCCTTCAGACACAACAATGCGTTTCTCTTCTGATCTGTGAATAATTCGCGCGGTCCTCTGTAGATGAATGGCGTTTATAGATAGGCGAAACAATCAGGAAGAATGATCCAAATGAATCTGCTGCGAATCAAAGCATCGTCGTTCAAGCCTGCGAGGCGAGCGGAGGATAGTAAAGTAACGAGTGTTTCTGTGAAGCGCTCTCTCGAGGTTGTGTTGTGAGTGTTAGTGCTGCAGAAGAGCAGCGTGATGCTGCAGGGATACGGAGACACACGCGCTGGGCACCGCGGCGCTCTGATTGGCCGGTATTCGAAAGGGGGCGGGGCGTGTGCTGACTCTCGCATCAGCACCACTGGTCAACATGTCAACTTATAGTTTAGACAAAACTGAGTGAAGCGCCAAGGACATCTTTGCGTATTTTACTGATCATTAAACCCTTTCAATCTGCACAGATAAGGTGGTTGTGGTCTTTGTGGGTTTACAGTGCAATGGTGGTTCCCAACCGACCACGACTCGCCCCCCCCCACCCACTCGCGCAAATATACTTCGGAACAAGCATACACATAGGGACATAGATAAGGTAGTTATTCAGTAGGACCACAACACAACAATAATCTAATACTGATGATGATACATGATGCAATCCTTATATATAAAAAAACTAATCACAACACCAACCACAACCCAAAATAGAGTCTGGTCGATAATAAGAATACTAAGAATGATGATGGATGAATGAGGATAATACTTATGAAAACTAATACGAATAATAAAGAACAAGGATACTGATAATAATAATTAGTATTATTGATGATAATAAAAAACAATAATAATAATAATACGAATGTATGATGACAAGGTGATATAATTATAACAACAATAAATAAGAACAAACTCACATTACGTCAATACCGGATTGTAACGAGATACAGACTAGAAGGCAATTAGACAATAACAACTAACAATAAGAAGAGACAACGACCACAAAAGGAACCGACAAGAACAACAAGAATAACACGAAGAAGAAGACAGGAATACCGAACGAATGAAGAATAACACAAAACAAGAACAAGAACAATCAGAATAACACAACAACAAACAATAAACACTAACAAGATACACGAAGAATAACAATGTTAAGAATGACATGATATAGAGAAGAATAAGAAGAAGAACAACAAACCAGTAACAAGAACAAGAAGAATAAACAACAAACAAAAAAAAACATAACAATAAAACAAGATATAACAATACAATAAGAATAATCATAATAATACTAAGAATAACAACAAAAAACCAAGCAACAGAACAACAAACAATAATAATAAACAACAACAACAACAAAACATACCAATAACAAATCATAAACAATAAAAAAGAAGAATAAGAATAATAATAATAAAACCAAACAACAACAAACATCACAAAAGAATAACAACAAAAACATATACAATAATAATAAATAAATAATAAATGATACGAGAAGATAAAATTAGGATTATGAGATAACTAAACAATGATGAATAATGATTAGTATTATGATGAGATGAATAACATGACAATAATAAGTAGTATTATGATGATACTAATAACAAAATAAATAATTATTATTATTATAAACAATAATAATCTAGACTATATAATTAATAATAAAAAGGAATATGACAATTTTTTTTTCGTAAAAGATCTTGACAACAGGCTCTAAAACAGAACGCCAGGACACAAAATCAAACGTCACAATAAAATAAAATAAATAAATATCATTTAAAGAAGAAGAACCATAACGATCGTAGTATATTACTATATGTAAATCATAATAAGTATTACTAATGTAACGCATACATTAAATATAAATAGTTAAACATAAATACAAATAATATTGCAACTCTAAAAGCATTTAAATAAATCTGGACGTAGAATTTATTCATTTGACATACAATTTGTATTTAATTAATTGAACGTTCGAGAGGAGGAAAATACGATTAAAGATTGTTAAATAGTGGAGATTCCGTATTCGTGTGATTTGGAAGTGTGACATTTTTATCTGGGAGAAGAAAATATCCCAAGTATCCCTGATTCCTACGAAGACCCACACCCTGTGATATTCTGATTAAAATAAGATAAATATACTATAAGTAAATAAAAATATTAAATAGGCCTACTGGAATATAGGGCCTCTAGAATTATATCATATTAATTTGAACTTCAGCGGGGTTAATCGATATATATCCGCAAATTGTTAATGATGTTAAGTTTACAAATCACTTTAAAAAACTATAAAAAGCCATTTCCTAGATATATTTCAGCAACGCCCGATGTCCTAATCCTCGCGAGATTGCGCGAGGTTTCGTTAGTGTGTGACGTCACAGCTGTCCGTGTTGCGTTCGCGCTCGACTCGTCAGCTTCTCCAGCCGGTTATATCTCCGTTCAAACGGCAGTAACGAAACACACATCGCATAAAGAATCACGTTAAACTGCTTTCCCCAGCGTGCTGCAATGGCCGACCCCAAGTATGCAAACCTGCCGGGCATCGTAAGTGCTTCATTCAGTCCTTAAACAACAATAACAGTGCGGTATGTTAGCATTAGCATTAGCCGCGGCTAACGGTCTGAGGTGATTCCAAGCGAAACACTCATATAAATTCATATCTATAGACTAATCAAGTGTACTGAGTAAATATAATTTGTACAAGGGGTTTAAAAGCAATTGGGCTATTGAGATGTAGTATTCTTTCAGTTTCTCGAGAGGAGTGTTAGCTCATGTTTGTAACGGACGCTCGTCAAACATAACACACATAACTTATAAATATTGCCTAAATTACTATTTTCCCGCTTAGTTGCTTGTATGCTGTGTAAAGGGGCTGTTGCACACCTTTATTCTGCAGGCAGGATTGTAAGAAATAGCTGTTTGTGAAGGGCGTTGGCCAGTGGTGTAATATAATGTCAGTATTTTAATATGGCATGTTATTATTGCAGGCGTTTATTTGACTTGTGTCTTGTGTCAGTCTGTGTTGTTTACATGACCGCCGTAGACTAACACTTTTGCTCAATCAGTATGCATTTTCAATTTTGGTTTTTACATGTAGTCCCCCTGATCTTTACATTTACATGCATAAATATTTTTATTCTAGCAATTAATTTTAGTCTGTGTTTGTCTATTTGTCAGGTGTGTTAGACACACACACACACACATGTAGTCCCCCTGATCTTTACATTTACATGCATAAATATTTTTATTCTAGCAATTAATTTTAGTCTGTGTTTGTCTATTTGTCAGGTGTGTTAGACACACACACACACACACACACACACACACACACACAGAGTCAGGCATTATAAATCACTTCTTTACTGTTTGGCAGGTAAAGTTGGAGGCTAAACTCGACTAGACTAAAGATTAACAATGTACCGTCAAGAATTCAGAGTTTCCCCACTTGTAAATATTGTTTTATGTTCTGAGTGGTTGCTGGGGTGTTCTGCTTTTGGTTGCTATGGAGTTGCTAGGGTGTTCTTGATGGTTGCTGTATGGAGTTGCTAATTATGTATTCCTGTTTGTCGTAAAAGATCCCCCCTCATGCAACTTGAGATCTTCTAGAATTCTGAGGTTCCTATTGTAATTATTTGTTGTTTTTGTGGGGTTGCTATGGAGTTGCTAGGGTGTTCTGCCTGGTTGCTATGGCGTTGCTACATTATGTATCCTGTTTGTCGTAAAAAGAGTCCCCCCTCACTGCAACTTGAGGATCTTCTACAATTCTGAGCTTCCTACTTGTAATTATTGTTTTGTTTTCTTGTTGGTTGCTATGGAGTTGCTAGGGTGTTCTGCCTGGTTGCTATGGCGTTGCTACATTATGTATCCTGTTTGTCGTAAAAAGAGTCCCTCCTCACTGCAACTTGAGGATCTTCTAGAATTCTGAGCTTCCTTCTTGTAATTATTGTTTTGTTTTCTGGTTGGTTGCTATGGAGTTGCTAGGGTGTTCTTGATGGTTGCTAGGACGTTGCTTACCTTATGTATCCTGTTGTCGTAAAAAAGAGTCCCCCTCACTGCAACTGAGGATTCTTCTAGAATATGAGCTTACTACTTGTAATTATTGTTTTGTTGTCTTGTGGTGCTATGAGTTGCAGGGTGTTCTGCCTGGTTTGCTATGGCGTTGCTACATATGTAGCTGTTTGTCGTAAAAGAGTCTCCTCACTGCAACTTGAGGTATTTAGAATTCTGAGCTTCATTCTTGTTAATTATTGTTCTGAGTGTTTTAGGGTGTTGCTATGGAGTTGCTAGGGTGTTCTGCTTTTGGTTGCTATGGAGTTGCTACATTATGTGTCCTGTTTGTCGTAAAAAGAGTCCCCCCTCACTGCAACTTGAGGATCTTCTAGAATTCTCGATTCCCCCATGTAAATATTGTTCTGTGTTCTGAGTGGTTGCTATGGGGTTGCTAGGGTGTTTTAAGTGGTTGCTATGGTGTTCTGCGTGGTTGCTATGGAGTTGTTTTTTTCTCCTTTCTGACATGAGTGCAATGCATCAATGCAAACCTCAATGCAACTTGCATATCTTCTAGAATTCTGAGCTTCCTACTTAATTATTGTTTTGTGTTTTCTTTTTTGGGGTTTTTGGGGGGGGTTGAAATTCTATGAGTTGATGGGTGGTTCTCATGGTAGCTAGGTGTTTCTCGGTTCTAGAGTGAAAAGTTCCCCTTACTTCACCTTTAGTACTTCTAGAGTTGGTTTGCACTTGTTAAAATTCTGTTTTCTGAGTGTATATAATATATATTATCTATTATAATATAACAACATTTTCTGTTGAGTCTAAGAAGAAGGGCTTAAATGAGACGCACACCGCAAACTTTACATTCCATAAATCATGCGTTTAAATGGTTGCATGCGCATGGTAAACATGAATCTTAGCGCTCAGTGTTTTTGTAGTTTCAAAGTGCAAATCAAAATCCAGTAATCCTCCTACATGGCAGTGGTGGGATAGAGCACGAACATGTAGCAATGTAAATTCTTGAAAAATGTAACCAAATGACGCTGAGTTCATGCGTAACGAGAACAAATACGTCATTTGGAATGAGAACTTTTTTCCCTTGCGTTAAGTTGATTTTCTGCCATTGGCGCTATTTGGTATTTCTCACTTCATTTTGACAAGTTTCTTATTTTAGGTCTGCTTTAAGTAAATGTTTCTTGATTTAAGAATCTTTAGACATTTAAACGGGAAAACAAGACAAAAATACTGATAAAGAGCAACACTTTTTGCAGTGTGATGAGAAGGTACAATTATAAATGTATAAACATGTATCTGTTTTCTCTTGAGCTTTTATGTCTGCTGTGTTTTTGTTCTCACTTTTTATTGACATGACATAATATAATTGAAATGACATAATTATTATTGAAATGACATAATTTCCTCCCAGGCCTCCAATGAGCCTGATGTCTATGAGACGAGTGATCTGCCCGAGGATGATCAGGCGCAGTTTGAGTCGGTGAGTATCTGTGTGTGTGACTCATATTTGAGCTAATTATGCTTTCCCTCCTCATTCACTAACCCACCATCACTGTCTGACCCGTTCCGGATGCTAGTTTGTGCAAGTACGACGTCATTGTTTTCTAATGCAGTAACTGCATGGGTTGAAATCTTCCTGCCTTTCGAATGTTTTCTAATCAGGGACAGTCGTACGATTAGCATTGGGGTGTTTTTTTTATTTATTTGAACTAGAGATGTAACGGTATGAAAGTTTCTTATCACGATTATAGTGACCTAAATTATCACGGTTATCAGTATTATAACGGTATTGGTAAAATGTGCTGGAAATGTCGTATATTAATTTGTATAATTCCCTTGGCACCTCCCAGCCTCCCGGCTTTCGTGCCATGTTTTCACACAAAACTAAACTACTCTGCTGCTGTGCGCACGTGACACTGGTGCTGTATGATGGACTTATTTAAATTACTCAATATCGCAGGTACGAATACGGTTCTAATGGATAGTAAAATATGGAACACCGTTATACTTACCGTGGAGAATTTATCATGATTTACGTCAAACCGGTAACGTTCATCCCTAATTGAACCTAAACAGGTTTTTTTATACTAGTTTCGGCCCTGGGTCATATTACATTATGACAAAAGTTGAACTGGTAAAGGTGTCCAGGTTTTAACCTGCTAGACATAGTATGAAATATGATGATAGGATATCCGATAGGCGTCGATATGAGAAAATGCATATGCGCTACTCTTGTTTAAAAAATGCGAATATTTCGACACACACGCTTAAAGGTGTTCAACAATTTTCAATTATTATTTGAAAAAGGGAAAATGAAGGATCACTATAACTTCTGAAAGTGACCAGCAGTGTTTTAGCATTACATAAAAAGTAATGTCACAAATCAGAAAATGTCTTTAATCAGTGGAACAACAAAAAAAACAAATTAATAAATGTATTAATGTATTATCATTGTAATACTTTGTTTCCACACACTTTAAGTACTTCTGCCTATGCCACGCAAAACTATGGCTGGAAAGTTCAAACAGATTAAGCAATGTGAACAAGTCAGAGAAAAAAAAAAAAAAAGAAGTTCACAATTTACAAGCATAGATAATATAAACGGTAGTATTCAGGTACAGAAATTTAATTAAGTGTAAAATAACACTGCATATTGTTCACTGTATGAATTAAATTTAGATGAATCTTTGTTATAGCCGTGTCGTTGTTTTGTTAACATTAGTGATATATTCAGCAGCACGTATTTATAGGCTGCTGTCCCTTTAAATCCGACTGCACAGATCCAGTATAATGATACACATCCGATTTATTTCTCAGCTGTTTACATTCATTTAAAACATAACCGACTGCGTTTACGAGAATGATCGTCGAGACATGTGCTATTGACATAATTCTGTGTGTATGTGTCTGTTCAAACATGAGGAGGAGAGCAGAAAGAAAAATCAAGCTTGGGTTTCCCGGCCCCCCCGCACTGTCTGAAACGCGTCTCTCTGTGTGTGCGCGCGCTTTGCAGGTGTGCGGCAGAACTGAAGAGACGCTGCGCGAGATGCGGCTTGTGCGCGCTTCAGGTGCGAGTCTGTCAGACAGCAAGACGAGACAGCAAACAGAGTTGTTTTCTGCAACTTATTGCACAACTCTTTTTAACGTCAAGCAATTCTCTGATATATGCGTCGAACTAAAACTTTGACCTTTTGCAACGTTTTGATTTAAGTAGCCTATTATTAAAATGATAATGATATCGCACGGCGTTGCGATATGCATATTGTGATATTTACATTTGCGATATTTCTATATATCGTGCAGCCCTACTCTCTGACTTTGGTTATAGTATAGGCTCACAGCACTTCATTATGTAGGATGTGGACCGGCACAATTTGTGAGAAAAAACACAAGCGATTTTTCTGATGAAAATTGTGATTTAAAAGGCACGAGTTTTGCTGTGCTTGTTTGTATGGCTGAATAATTTAGCCAAAATTGTATCAATATCAAGGCTGTTATAGGGAGCGGTCGCAAAAACTCACCTGTAAGGGGGCGTAGTGGCGGCGGGCAACAATCTGGACTGTGATGGAGCAACTGATGGAAGGAAGTGACGTAGATACTGGAAGTGATATGGAGGGAGAAATGTTTGATCGGGGTAAGGAGAACTCTAAAAATAGTAATTGGACGGTGGTAGAAAATAGGAAACGAAAGAAAAGTTGGAGTCCGACGTCAGGTACGGATAGTGAGAGAGAAAACGGTGCAACTAGAAAGAAAAAGGAGGAATATAAAGTAATGGTGAAATTTACATCTGAATCGGTGAGTGCAATAAATCCGTTAAAACTAACTAAAGTACTGAAGGAAAAGTTAGGAAAAATTGAAAAAGCAATGGTGTTGAGAGAAAATAGAATGCTACTGTTTTGCAAAGATGGAAAACAGCAAAAAGCAGCAATAGGATTAAAATCCTTGATGGGTCAAAAAATCGTCTGTTCTGCAGTGGAAGAAAAGAAGTGGATAAGAGGAGTAATCTCAGGGGTACCTAGTGATGTATCTGACGAGACAATAAAAAAGAATATTACAGGGGCGTCAGTGAGCAATGCCAGAAGGTTGAAATGTGTTAGAAATAAGGAAAGAATGGATAGTTTGTCGGTCATGTTGCAATTTGATGAGGAGAAGTTACCAGATAGAGTGTTTCTTGGATTTGTAAGTTATATGGTACGGCCATATATTCCTCCACCGCTCAGATGCTACAAATGCCAAATGTATGGTCATGTAGCAGGTGTGTGCAGAGGGAAACAAAGATGTGCAAGATGCAGTGGAGATCATGAATACGGGAAATGTGGACAGGGAGTAAAGCAGAAATGTTGTAACTGCGGGGAAGAACACAGTGCTGGGTATGGAGGGTGTAAAGTCAGGAAAGAGGCTGTGGAAATACAGAATGTCAGGATTATGGAGAGAGTGTCGTATGCCGAAGCTCTTAAAAAAGTCAAGCAAGTACAAAAAGAGAGTGAACAAGGGCGACCAACAGAGTTATCGAGTAAGTGCTTGGAGGAATGCAGAATTAATGAGAAGCATATAATAGCGGATAAAGTCAAATTTGTTGCATTTATGGCAGAAGTAATAAACTGTTCAGCACAATCAGAGAGCAGAACGGAAAGGATAAGGATCATAATTAGGGCAGCTGGGAAATACTTGGATATTGAGGGAATTACAATAGATGAGATTAGTGAAAGATCAAAGTACAAACTGCAATCACGCAAGCATGTGGTGGATCTTAATGTTGCTGACAATTATACAATGGAATGCGAGAAGTTTATTAGCTAATGGGCAAGAATTTAAAAGATACATTGATGAATTAGATAATAAACCTAGTGTTGTTTGTATACAAGAAACTTGGCTAAAGCCACAATTAAAGTTCACATTACAGGAATATAATGTAATACGCAGAGATAGAAATGATGGAATTGGAGGTGGGGTAGCAACTTTTATAAGACAAGGAATAGGGTTTAGGGTAATAGAAATGAATAAGTGGCATGAATCAGTGGTTATAGATGTTTGGAATAGAACACAAAATATAAGAATAATTAATTATTACAATCCATGCAACAGGTTGAGTAGAGAAACACTAGAGATAATTCGAGGAACAGGTAGTCACAAATTAGTGTGGTGTGGGGACTTTAATGCCCACAGTACGATATGGGGTAGTGTAAAGAATGATCAAAATGGAAATATTATAGAAGATATGCTGGAGTGGAGCAGGTTAGTGTGTTTGAATAATGGTAAAGCAACAAGGTTTGATGTTGCCCGCGGTCACTACTCTGCGATAGATTTAACTCTAGTTTCAGATGAATTGGCTAGGAAATGCACATGGGAAGTGTTGGAACACAGTACTATAGGAAGTGATCACTTCCCAATTTGTTGTAAAATAGGATTAGAAGTGGAACAGATAGAGATAAACAAAATTCTTAGATGGAAGTTTAAAACGGCTAACTGGGAGAAATTCAAAGAGATGTGTGAAATAAGAATGCTAGAAATGAAAGAAATGCATGATAATATAGAGGAATATAGTGAACAGTTAGTTAAAATCTTATATAGTACAGCAAAAGAAGTAATTGGAAAAAAAGAAGGAATAAAAGGAAAGAAAACAGTACCTTGGTGGACAGACAAATGCAGCGATGCTATTAGAATTAGGAACAGAATGCTTAGGAGGGTCAGAAGGTCCTTTTCCTTTGATGACCTGATCAATTATAAGAGAGCACAGGCAGTTGTAAGGAAAGTTATCCGTGTATGTAAAAGAGATTATTGGAGAAAATTCTGTGATAATATTGGAGGAAAAATAGAAGTTAGTGAAATATGGGGTATGATTAGGAGGATGGGAGGAATACAAAAATATAACAATATACCAAGTTTAATAAGTGAAGAAAGACCAATAATAACGGATACGGAAAAAGCAGAAGTGTTGGCGCAATCTTTTGTCAAAGTGCACAGCAACAGTAATATTTCTGATGGAATGAGAAGATCCAGAGAACTTTTAATAAAAGAGAATCCGGATATTAAGGTACAAAGAGGTCCATCTGGTTGTACGCTGGATGTGAAGTTCACATTGTATGAATTAAAAAGGGCTCTTGCTGGAGTTAGACAGACATCACCAGGGAAAGATGAAATATGTAATGAAATGATTAAGCATTTATCAGACGCATCATTAAGTATTATTTTATCCCTTTTTAATAAGATATGGAAATTAGGGAAACTTCCATCTGTTTGGAAGCATAGAATAATTGTCCCAGTTGCAAAGCAGAAGGATCACTCACAAGCATCCAGCTATCGGCCGATTGCCCTAACATCAAATATATGTAAATTAATGGAACGTATGGTCATGAATAGGCTGAATCATGTGCTAGAAAGTAAAGGACTAATATCTCAATATCAAAGTGGTTTTAGGAAAGGACGAAACACTATGGATGCAGTTTTATGTTTGGAAGACGATATCAGGAAGGCACAAATAAATAAAGAGGTAGTAGTGGGAGTATTCTTAGACATCGAAAAGGCATACGACATGCTTTGGAAAGAAGGTCTTTTAATTAAACTAGACAGATTGGGCATTAAAGGAAGAATGTATAATTGGATAATGAGTTTATCTGACCGAACTATACAAGTAAGAGTAGGCTCTTCTTTTTCAAAATGCTATTTAATAGAAAATGGAACACCTCAAGGGAGTGTCTGCAGCCCAATATTTTTCAATATAATGATTAATGATATATTCTGTGAAATTGGACCGGGAATAGGAAAATCTTTGTATGCTGACGATGGAACATTATGGAAGAAAGGACGGAATGTTTCATATGTAGTAAAAAGCATGCAGACGGCAGTAGATGTAGTAGAAAGATGGGCAAGGAAATGGGGTTTTCGATTGTCAGTGTCAAAAACAAAAGTCATGTGTTTCTCAAAAAAGAAAGTAACTCCCATAGCCAGAATTCATCTTTATGGAGAAGTATTGGAACAAGTATCAAATATCAGATTTTTAGGAGTATGGATGGATACAAAACTGACCTTTGCAATACAAATACAAAATATAACTGATAAATGCAAAAAAGGAATAAACATATTAAGATGTTTAGCAGGGGTACAATGGGGTGCAAGCCGGCATTCATTAAGGAGTATATACTGTGCGTTGATAAGATCAACAATAGATTATGGGTGCATAGTGTATAGATCTGCTTCAGCAACGTTATTGAAAAAGATAGACATTATTCAAGCACAAGCCTTGCGATTATGTTGTGGTGCTTTTAAGACCTCTCCAGTATCAGCAATTCAGGTGGAAATGGCAGAGACACCAATGGAAATTCGCAGACTTAAATTGACTTTGGCATATTGGACCTCTTTAAAAGGACACATTGAAACCCATCCAGCTAAAAAGATATTGATGGAGTTTTGGGAACATACCTCAAATAATACATGTTTTGGATGGACTGTAAAAAAAGAGGCTGAGGATATTGGATTGACAAGAATAGATGTAAGTCCTACAGTGGAAATTCCCATAATACCTCCGTGGTTATTTCCAATACCTATAGTAGACCTTCAGATTTTGGAAGAAATTAATAATAAAAAGGGTTATGTTTCCAAGAATGAATGATTGCACAAATTATACATGGATCAAAATATAGTCAGGAAATGTAAATATTTACAGATGGATCCAAAGATCCTGTTTCAGGAAATACAGCAGTTTCTATATGCATTCCTCATTTTAAGATTAAAAATGCAAAAAGGACAAGTAATCATTTATCAGTTTATTCAGCAGAAACACTGACAGCTCTAAATTGGGTCGAGGAAATACAGCCATTAAGAACAGTTATTTGCTCAGACTCTTATTCTTTCTAAGTTTCTAAGTTTATTAAGTGGCAAGTCTACGTCTAGACAAGACATATTATATGATATCCTACAAAGCATGTTAAAAATTCACCAACATAGATTAAGTATTTCATTTTTATGGGTACCACACATGTTGGGATAGAGGGAAATGAGGAAGCCGATCAAATGGCCAAGAAGGCATTAAAACAAACCGATATAGATATAAACATATCACTTAGTAAAGCAGAAATGAAAGGAATAATCAGAGGGGCTATGATTAGGAAATGGCAAAAGATGTGGGATAGGGACATAAAGGGTCGGCATCTATACAACATTCAAAAACAAGTTGGAAATAGAAGGAAAAACTTTGGAAGTAGGAAGGAGGACACAAAAATATCTAGACGTCGTATTGGTCACACAGCTCTTAATCAATCACTATTTATTATTGGTAAAAATTAATCAGGTAATTGCAATAAATGTGGTATACCAGAGACTGTGGAACATATCCTATTACACTGTGAAGCATATGAAAGAGAAAGAATGCGATCAAACAGAAGAATTAAGTATTTTGAATATCGAAAATATAACAATTAAGACTGTACTAAAGAATGCTCCAGCACAGTATAAAGTATATAATGCAATTATTAATTATTTGAAAGCAATAGGCTTAATAAATAGAATTTGAAGATCACACAATGAAGTATATAAAATAATTGTATCCTTGTGTAATACTCCTTTGGTCAAACTAAAAGTTATTTGATTTTTTTTTTTTATTAGTTTTTTTTTTATACTTTTTGATGAATTATTATTTATTTTTTTTTATATATGCTGTCACCAATATGACGTAGCTCCACACTCCAGTCCCGTAGGTGTGGCGGAAAGCCCCTTTTAAGGGGTTTGCCAACGCCAGTAAAAAGGAAAAGAAAAGACGAAGAAGGCTGTTATAGTAATAAGGCTAAAAAAACCATTATAAAACAGTTTGTACTAACTAGAATAAAACATTCCTGAAGAAAATAAAATTATAAAAAATAAACCGTTTATTTCAGCTAGATGCATGGCAGCATTTCTCATTTTTATTTAGTTCAACTTGATGTAAAATAACAAACTAAAACTGAAATAAAAAAACCTATATAGACATATTGAAAAAAACAATAACTAATAAAAATCACAACAAAACCATGCCAATTTTTTATTTTTATTTAATGTAATTAATATAATTTTTATTGTGTAATTATTAGAGCCCGACCGATATATCGTTTGCCGATATTATCGGCTGGTATGAGCCTGTTGCCGATATATCGGTATCGGCGAATATGCCGCCGATATGTATTTTTTTTACAGAACAAATAATGCAGATTAAATGGGTAATACTTAGTTGTCAGCAGAGAGCTCTATTGTTTGCTACTGGCGACCTGGATGAAACGGTTTTGAAGCTTAAGTCTATGGAAAACCATTGAAACTTTGAACGGCCATATCTCCGTAATGGCGCGGAGAATCCACACCGAATTCGGGGGATTCCTTCAGCTCGAGGAACC